>CAUYLG010009842.1:0-54620 GCA_963573385.1 Cacajao melanocephalus
TGTTTTAAAAGTGACCACATAATTGGAAGTAAATCACTCCTCAGCAATTGCATAGCATTTCACAGGTTTAAATAAAATATTGATTGGCTGCTTGTTTGTTATTTTCATCTCTTATTCCTTCCTGTCTCCATTGTTAAGCACAATTATTGGCATAAAAGAGGTTTTAAATACCCATTTTTAGACTGCATTCTAGTCTGGGCAATAGAACAAGAATCCCGTTCTCTCTCCCTCTTCCTCTTCCTCTTTCTTTCTCTCTTACATTCTTTTTTTTCTTTCTTTCACTCTCATTTTCTTTCCTCTCTTTTTCTTTCTTTCAAAAAAAAAAAAAAGAAAAAAGAAACTGAGTTGGATGTATTAAGCAATTTATCCCAGGTAGGAAGTGGCAGACACAGAACTAGAACAGATCTGTCAAAATCCAAGCTGTATTCTTGTAATAACTGTTTCTTTTTATCTGCCCTCTATTAAAATGACAGTTTTATTTATTTTTCCCTTACCCCCATATTGATGTATAAAATTAAACATTTCATTCTTATTTCCAAAATAGTTTCCTTTAATTTTTAATTGATATTAAGGCAATATTTATATAAGATATAATACATTAAGGAAGAGTTTGATAAATTTTGACATATCTGTGTAACCACCACCATAATTAAGACATTTAAACATTTGTATTACATCTAAAAACTCTGTAGACTTTCTCAGCAAATCCCTTCTATTCCCAGCTCTCAGCAACTATGGCATTCAGTTCTCTCATTACCTATTACATTTGGCTTTTTTAGAGACTTGTATAAATGGAATCATACAGTACAGGGATACCTCTGATATATTGTGAGTTCGGTTCCAGCCCACTATAATAAAGCAAGTTACACAATTTTTTCATTTCCTGCTGAGTACAGAAGTTATGTTTACACTACATTGTAGTCTATTAAGTGGGCAATAGTATTATCTAAAAAATGTACATAAAATTTAAAATACCTTATTGCTAAAAAAAAAAATGCTAAAGATCATCTGAGCCTTCAGCAAGTTGTAATCTTTTGGTTGGTGGAGGGTCTTGTTGATGGCTGCTAAGCGATCAGGGTGGTTGTTGCTAAAGATTGGGTGGCTCTGGCAATTTCTTAAAATGAGACAACAATGAAGTTTACCACATTGATTGACTCTTGCTTTCATGAAAGATATCTCTGTACTACACAACGCTGATTGACAGTACTTTACACACAGATCTTTCAAAATTGGAGTCAATCAACTCAAACCCTGCCACTGTTTTAACAAACAAGTTTATGTAAATAAATTCTTTGTTGTCATTTCAACAATGTTCACAGCATCTTAACCAGGAATAGAAACATCTCAAGAAACTACTTTCTTTGCTCATCCATAATAAGCAATATCTCATCTGTCCAAGTCTTATCATGAGATTGCAGCAATTAAGTTACACTTTCGGGCTCTACTTCTAATTCTAGTTCTCTTGCTATTTCCACCATATTTGCAATAATTTCTCCACTGAAATCTTGAACCCATTGAAGTTTTTCAAAAGGCTGGAGTCAACTTCTTCCAAACACCTGTTAATGTTGACATTTTGACCTCCTCCTATGAATACTAAATGTTCCTAATGACATCTAGAAGACTGAATCTTTTCCAGAAGGTTTTCAATTTACTTCTCCAAGATCCATCAGAAAAATCATTATGTATGGCAGCTGTAGCCTTATGAAATGAATTTCTTTAATAATAAGACTTGAAAGTCAAAATTACTCCTTGATCCACGGGCTGTAGAACGAATGCTGTGTTAAAAGAAATAAAAACAATATTAATCTCCTTGTACACCTCCATCAGAGCTCTTGGGTGACCAGGTGCATTGTCAATAAGCAATTCACAATATATTATTATAATTATAATATTATATATTATACAGAACTTCTTTCAAAATTGGAGTAAATCCATTCCAACTTTGCCACTGCAAAATATTATTTTGAAAGGAATCCTTTTCTTCTGAGCACTATGCCTCAACACTTGGCTTAAATATTCAATAAAACATCATGTAAATAGATATGCTGTCATCTAAGTTATATTTTTCTGTTTATAGAACACAAGCAGAGTAGATTTAGTGTAATTATTTAGGGCCCTAGGACTTTCGGAATAGTAAAGGAGCATTGGTTTCAACTTAAGTCACCAGCTGCATTAACCCCTAGCAAAAGAGGCACTCTGTCCTTTGAAACTTTGAAGCCAAGTATTGCCTTCCCTCTCCAGCTGTGAGAGTCCCAGATGGATCTTCTTCCAATAGAATGTTGTTTCATCTACATTGAAAAATCTGTTGTTTGATGTAGCCTCCTTCAGCAATTATTTTAGCTAGATCTTTGGAATAATTTGCTACAGCTTTTACACCAGCACTTGAAACTTCATCTTGCACTTTTAGGTTATGGAGATGGCTTTTTTCCTTAAACTTTGTGAACCAGCTTCTGCTACCTTCAAACTTTTCTTCTGTAGATTCCTCATCTCTCTCAGCCTTTATAGCTTTGTAAAACTGGAGAGTTAGGGCCTCGATCTAGATTAGACTTTGGTTTAAAGCAATGTTGTGATTGGTTTGATCTATTCAGATCACTAAATCTTTTTCCATATTAGCAATATGGCAGTTTCACTTATCATTCGTGTGCTTCCCTGGAGTAGCACCTTAATTTTCTTCAAAAACTTTTACTTCACTGTTGCAACTTTGGTAACAATTTGGCATAAGAGGCCTAGATTTTTACCTGTGTTAACATTTGACAATACTTCTTCACTGAGCTTAATCATTTCCATCTTTTGATTCAAAGTAAAAGATGCATATCTTTTTCTTTCATTTGAACACTTAAAGGCCATTGTAGGGTTGTTAATTGTCCTAATTTCAATATTGTTGTGTTTCAAGGAGTAGGGAGGTTTGAGGAGAAGGAAGGAGAAGAGAGAAGAGCCAATGAATGGATCAATCGGAACACACACGACTTGATCAATTAAGTTTGCCATCTCACATGACTGAAGTTTGTGTTTCAAAATAATTCAATAGTAGCATTAAAGATAACTGATCACAGATCCCCTTGACAGACACAAAAATAATAATGATTTTCAATATGTGGTAATTATTAATATGTGACAGAAAAATATTAAATGAGCACATACTATTGGAAAAATTGTACCATTAGACTTGCTCAATGCAGAAATACTACAGAGTTTCAATTTGTAAATATGTGTGAAGCACAATAAAGTAAAATGCTGTGAAACAAAGTATACCTATAGCAATCATGCCTACATCAAAAAAAAAAATTCAAAAAAATATGAATCAAACCTAATGATCCATCTCAAGGAAACAGCAAAACAAAAACAAACTAAACCCAAAAGTAATAGAAAGAAATAATAGCAATCAGAGCAGAAATAAATGAAATTGAGACTGAAAAAATACAAAAGATCAATGAAATGAAGAGCAAATTTTTGAAAAGATAAATAAAATTGCAAACCTCTAGCTAGACTAAGAGAAAAAAAAAGACACAAATAAATAAGAGCAGATACAAAAAAAGAACTGATACCACAGAACTCCAAAGGATTAAAAGAGAGTACTAGGAATAAGTATATGCCAACAAATTGAATAATGAAGAAATAATACATCAATTTCTAGACATGTACAACCATCCAATATTGAATTATAAGGAAACTGAACAAATAGCCAATGAGGAAATTGCATCAGTAATTTAACATCTCCCATCAAAGAAAAGTGCAGGACCTGATGGCTTCACTATTGACTTCTACTAAACATTTAAAGAAAAACAGAAAAACTAATACCAGTTACTTCAATGCATTCAAGAAAATGGAAAAGGATGGAATATTTTCAAAATCTTTCTACATATCCAGCATTACCTTGATTCCAAAACCACACAAGAACACACCAAAAGAGAAAAACTACAGGTCAATATATCCCTGATGAACATAGATGAAACAATCCTCAACCAAACACTAACAAACAAAACTCAACAGCACATTAAAAAGCTATCCATTATGTTCAAGTGGAATTTATTCCAGGAATGAAAGGATGGTTCAAAATATGCAAATCAATACATGTGAAACATTCCATAACATAATGAAGGACAAAATCTATACCATCAATTCAATAGATGCAGAAAAAGCATTTGGCAAAACTCAACATCTCTTTATAATTTAAAAAACCTCAAAAAATTATATATAGACTGTATGTACCTCAATACAATTAAGACCATATATAAAAATCCTAAAGCTAATATCATTCTCAATGGGGGCAAGTTGAAAGTTGAAAACTTTTCCTCTAATATCTGAAACAAGACAAGTATGCCCACTATCACTGCTTCTTTTAAACATACTACTGGAAGTTCCAGTAAGGAAGAGAAAAAAATAAAAGGTATCCAAATTGGAGAGAAAAAAAAGTCAAATTGTTCTGATAACAGATGAAATGACTGTATATGTATAAAGCCCTAAGAAGTTCACAAAAAAGTTAGTACTAATAAATTAATTTTGCAAAGTTGAAGGATATAAAATCAGCATATAAAATCAGTAGTTCTTGTTTACATGTATAGTAAACTGTCTAAAAAATTTTTTTAATTTTATTTATAATAGCTAAAAAATTATAAAGTACCTAGGAATAATTTTACCATTAAGATAAAAAGAAAATACACTGAAAATGATAAAACATTGATGAAAGAAATGGAAGAGGATGCAAATAAATGAAAATGTATCTCATGTATATAGATTTAAAGAATTAATATTGTATAAACATCCATACTACTCCAAGTTATCTACAGATGTGATGAAATATCTATCAAAATACCAGTGACTTTTTAATCCTAAAATTTGTATGGAATTACAAAATTCCTGAATAATCAAAGCAATCTTGAGCAAAAAAGCAAAATAGAGGCATTACACTATGTGACTTCAAAATATACTACAAAGCTCTAGTAAGTAACACACTATGATATTGACATAAAAACAGACACATAAAGCAATGAAACAAAACAAAGAACCCAGAAATAAATCCACATCCCTACAACCAACTGATTTTTGACAAAGGTACCAAGAACACAATGAGGAAAGGACAATCTCTTCAATAAATGGTGGTGGGAAAAGTGGATGTCCACATGCAGAAGAATAAAACCTGACCATATCTTTTACCATACACAAAATTTAACTGAAGATGGATTAAAACTTAAATGTAAAACCTGAAACTACTAGAAGAAAACAGGTGAAATGCTTCATAACATTGGACAGGACAAAGATTTTTTTAAATAAGACTTTAAAAGCACCGGCAAAAAATGACAAGTAGACAATGGGATTACATCAAAATGCAAGGCTTCTGCACTTCAAAAGAAACACTCAACAAAGTGAAGAGACAACCTACAAAATGGGAGAATATGTTTGCCAACCATACATCTGACAAGGAGATGATATTCAAAATATATAAGGAACTCAAACAACTCAACAGCAAAAAAGAAAAAAAAATAACCCAGATAATCCTATTTAAAAATGGACAACAGTCCTTAACAGATATTTCTCAAAAAGACGTGCAAATGGTCAACCAGTATATGAAAATTGCTCAATATCACTAATCATTTAGGAAATGCGTATCAAAATCGTAATAACATATCACCTTACTCCAGTTAAAATGACACTAGTAAAAAGACAAAATAAGTCTTGGCAAGGAGGTGGAGAAAAGGAAACCCTTACACAATGTCAGTGGGAATATAAATTAGTATAGCCATTCTGGAAAGTAGCATACAGGTTACTCAAAAAACTAAAAGTCAAGCTACCATATGATCCAGCAATCTTACTACTGGATATATACCCAAAGAAAATGAAATCAGTTTGTCAAAAAGATAGCTGCATTCTCATGTTTATTGCAGACTATTCACAATAGCCAATATATGGAGTCAGCCTACATATCCATTAGTAGATAAATAGATAAAGAAAATGTGGTATATATACACAATGGGATACCAGTCAGCCATACAAAAAAAAAAAGAATAAAATTCTGTTATTTGCAACATAAATAAATCTGGAAGACATTATGTTAAGTAAAATATGCCAGACTCAGAAAGACAAATACCACATCATCTCACTCATATGTGGACTCTAAAAAGTTAATCTCATAAAAGCAGAGAATAGAACAATCTTTAACAGAGACTGAGGAGAGGGAAATGAAAAGAAATTGATCAATGGGTACATAGTTACAATTAGCTAGGAGAAATCAGTCCTGATGTCCTATTGCACAGTATGGTGACTATAGGTAATAATGTATACTGTATATTTTAGAATAACTAAAAGAGGATTTCAAACATCCTCATTAAAAAGATATAATCATTTCAGATGATGAATATTCTAATTATCCTGATTTGACTATTATATAACATACATATGTATTGAAAATCACATTGCACTCCTTAAATGTGTATAATTATCATGTGTAATTAAAACTTTAAAGAAATTATTTTTAAAAGATGCTTTGTAAAATTTTAGTTTTTTTAATGTATTGAGACTTGTTTTGGGGTGTATCATATAGTCTATACTAAACAATGTTCAATGTGCACTTCAGAGGAATATGTATTCTGCTGTTGTTGTGTGGGGTATTTTACAAATATTTGTTAAATATACTTCATTTGTAGTGACGTTGACTTCCCCTATTTCTCTATTAATCTTCTGTCTAGATGTTCTATCAATCATTGAAAGTGGGATATTGACATCTCCAACAATTATTATAATAAAACTATTTCTTCATTCAATTCTGTCCGTGTTTGCACATGTATTTTGAAGCTTTCTTGTTTCATGTATATATGTTTAAAATTGCTATAACTTCTTAATAGATTGACCATTTAATCAATATACTACACTCCTATTTGTCTCTTATAACAGCTTTGTATTTAAGATCTATCTTGTCTTATATCAATACAGTGACCCATGGTTTCTTTTAGTTAATACTTACATGAAAACTTTTTCAACCTTTTGCTTTTCATCACTTTGTGTCTTTTTATCTAAAAAGAGTTTCTTATACACAGCATGCAGTTGGATCATGTGTTTCTATCCATTCTGCCAATCTTTGCCTTTGGATTGGAGATTTTAATCTATTAAAATCTAAAGTAATTACTGTTGAGGAAGAATCTACTGCTTTCATTTAGCTGTTTATTTTCTTTATGTCCTATATGTTTTGTCCCTAATTTTCTTAATTACTTCTTTCCTGTTTAGTTTATTTTTCACAGTTAATCATTTTGATTCTCTTCTCATTTCCTTTTTGATATACTTTTTAGGGTTTTTGTAGCTATCATAGGATTACATTTAACATTCTAAATTTAAAGCAATCTATTTTGAATTAATATCCACTTAACTTTAAAAGCATTAAAAAACAAACAAACAAACAAAACCTCCTTTCCTAAATAGCTCCATTCTTTATGTTGGTATTGCCACAAATTACATCTTAATACATTGTGTGCCCAAAAACATGTATGTATAATTGGTGCATTTTTAAAAATCTTGTTGAAAATAAAATGCAAAGTACACAAATATATAATAATACTTGCTTTTGCTTGTGGTTTACCTCAATGAAGATTTTTATTTCTTTACACAGTTTTCAGTTGCTATCTAATTTCCTTGCATTTCAACATGAAGGGTTCCCTCTAGTATTTCTTGAATTGCAGTTCTAGTAAACATTCAATTGAATTTCCTCAAATTTTGTTTTTCATAAAATGACTTAATTTCTCTATCATTTTGACAGATATTTTTGCCAGGTATATAAATCTTGGTTAATTGCTGTTGGTTTGTTGGGGTTTTTTTCAGAAATAGAATAAGTTATTCTACTGTCTTCTGGCATCCGTATATTTTTAAATTGGCTGTAAATCTTATTGAGAATTGCTTATAAATAAAAAGTTGTTTCTGATTTTCAGATTCTTTATTTTTTGCTTTTAAGAATTGGATTACAATATGTCTTCATGTGGATATCTCTAAGTATATCATATTTGGAGTTCATTGAGATTCTTGAATGTTTAAATTCCTATTTTTCACCAAATATACAAAAATTTTTCTTTTTCTTTTTCTTTTTTTTTTTTTTTTTTTTGAGATGGAGTCTCACTCTGTCACCCAGGCTGGAGTGCAGTGCCACGATCTCAGCTCACTGCCACCTCTTCCTCCCAGGTTCAAGTGATTCTTCTGCCTCAGCCTCCTGAGTGACTGAGATTACAGGTGCACACTACCATACTTGACTAATTTTTGTACTTTTAGTAGGATGGGGTTTCACCATGTTGGCCAGGCTGGTCTCGAACTCCTAACTTCAGGTAATCTGCCCACTTCAGTCTCCCAAAGTGCTGGAATTACAGGTGTGAGCCACCATGCCTAGCCAGTTTTTTCTAATATCCTTTATGCCCCTTCTCTTTCTTAACTTTCTCAGATTCTCATTAGGCACATGTTAGTCCTTTGGTAGTGTCCCACAAGACTCTTAGGCTATGTTTTTTTCTTTTTTATTCTTTCTTTCTTCTTTTCACTCCCTGCCCACAAAAATTACTACTTTTAAATGGCCTGTCTTCGAGTTTTCTAATTCTTTCTTCAACCTATTCAAGGCTGTTTTTGAACTCCTCTAGGAAATTTTTTATTTTTGTTATTGTGTTTTTCAGCTCTAAAATTCCTATTTGGTTATTTTTAGAATCTGTATTTCTTTGTTGACATTCTAATTTTGTTCATGTATTTTTTTATGTATGTATTAGTTTGATCATGATTTTGTTTAGTGTTATATACTCTCTTTTAGCTCAGTAATCATTGTTTAAAAATTATTTAAAAGCCTTTGTTAAATTGGTACATCCATTATAGAAAATAGTGTAAAGGATTTTTAAAAAATTATGAATAGAACTACCAATATGATCTAGCAAAACACTCTGTTGAGTGTATATCCAAAGGAAGTAAAATCAGTACCTTTTAGAGATATGGGCTTTCTAATGTTTATCGCAGCATTATTGACAATAATCAAGATATGAAAACAAACTAAGTGTCCATCAACAGATGAATGAAAAAACAAATTGTATGATGCAAGCGGCATGCATATATATCATACATGAAATATAATTGAAATAGTATTGAGCCTTAAAGAGAAGGAAATACTATAATTTGCAACAACATGGATAAACATGGAGAACATTATGTTAATTGAAATGAGCCAGACTCAGAAAGAAAAAATGCTATGTAATCTCATTTATGCATAGAATCTAAAAACAAGTTGAATAAATAAAAGTAGAGGGTAGAATAATGATTACTGGGTCAGGTAGAAGAGAAGAAATGGGGAGAAGAAAAGGGGTACAAATTTGAAGTGAGGTAGTAATATGACTTGGATGCTTTGTGCCCTCCAAATCTCATTTTGAAATGTGACCTCCAATTTTAGATATGGGCTTCGGAGGAGGTGTTTGGGTCAAGGGAGTAGATCACTTATGAATGTCTTGGAGCTGTCCTCTAGGTAATGAGTGGGTTGTCACTCTGAGTCCACATGAAATACAATTGATTAAAAGAGTCCAGCATTTCCTCTCTTTCTCTCTCTTGCTCTCATTCTTACCAAGAAACACATTGGCTCCCCTTTGCCTTCTACTATGATTGGAAGCTTCCTGAGGGCTCACCAGGAGCAGAAGCCAGCACTATGCTTCTCCTACAGCCTATAGATTCATGAGCCAGAAGAAACCTCTTTTTTGTATATATTACCCATTCTCAGATTTTCCTTTAAAGGGGTGCAAAATAAACTAACACAGGTATGATAAATCAATCTAGGAATCTAATGTACAACAAGTGGACTATGTTTATTAGTATTATATTGCATACTAAAAAATTGCTTAGTGAGTATATATTTTAGTGCTCTTTTGATTGAGCTATGTTTTCCTGTTACTTTGAATGCCTGGTGCTCTTTTGTTATAAATTGGGCATTTGAAAAAAATAATCCCCTCTCCCAGTCTTTGTGAACTGGCTCAGTGCAAGGGAAGATCTTCACTAATGAGTCTAGCATGAAAGCTCAAGGTGCTCTCAAACATTTCTGGCTATGTGCCTTCTTTGGGCCTGTGCATGTGTTTTTATTCTAGTCCTACGTTACTCATCACTGTTTTTAAATATCTTAATTTTTCTCAAGAGACTCACACCTGAATCTTCTTGCCCTATCTGTTCTACTGTATTTCTCTACTCATAATCTCCAGCCCCTAAAAATCCACACTTCTGCAGTTCCCTGCAACTCTGATGCACCACAGTGCCCACCACTGCTTTTAACTGGATCCAATCTAATATTCACACTATGTCCCCATTCCCATGCTTTGGTTAGGCATTACGTTTGTTGCTGCAGCTTCTTAACTGAGTGCTAAAGTTCTCACAAAGCTATTTGTGTGTGTGTGTGTGTGTGTGTGTTTAGTTATTTGGTGTTTCCATGAGAGAAAGAAAGCCTGGAACTTCTATGTCAGCCATTTTGCTGACATTGCTCCTCTTCTTCCAATCCTCTCATGCTGCTTCTTTGCAAGTTGTTACAACCATGTACTTTTACTTGTTTTCGTAATCATATTTAAAACATATATTGCCTTTCTGTGCCTGGTTTATGTTATTTAACATAATCTCCAATTTCATTCATGTAGTCACAAATGACAAAATTTCTTTCTTTTTCAAGGCTGAGTAGTTTCCGTTGCATATATATCTCATTTTCTTCATTAATTTGCTGATGGACACTTAGATTAATTCCGTAACTGGCTATTGTGAATAATGCTGCAATAAACATAAAAGTTCACAGATCTCTTCAACATACTAATTTCAAATCTCTAGGGGAGATACCCAGAAATGGGGTTACTGGTTCATATGGTAATTCTATTTTTAGTTTTCTGGGAAACCTCCACACAGTTTTTCATCATGGCTGCACAAATTTGCCTTCCTCTCAACAGAGTGCAAGGGTGCCCTTTTTTCCACATTCTTACCAACAATTACCTTTTATCTTTTTGATAATAGCTATTCTAACAGGTATGAGATGCTATCTCCTTGTGGTTTTAATTTGTGCTTCCCTAATGATTGGCGATGTTTACTTTTTTATGTATTCGTTGGCCATTTGTATGTATTCTTTTGAGAAATGTCTATTTGGGTCCCTTGCTCAATTTTGATGAGATTATTTGATTTATTTTCACAGTTGTTTGAGTTCCTTAAACATTTTGGATATTTTCTTATCAGATACATGTCTTGCAAATATTTTCTTTCAAGTTTTAGGTTGTCTTTTCACTACTTTAACTTTTTCTCTTGTTGTGCAGAAGTTTTTTGTTTAAATGTAATCCCATTTGGCTAATTTTGCTTTTACTACCTGTACTTTGGGCATCAAATCTATACAATAATTGTCCATACCAATTTCAAGTAGTTTTTCTTCACTTTTTAAAGAAGCTTCATGGTTTCGGGCCTTAGGTTTAAGTACTGAATTTATTTTGAGATGACTTTTGTATATGGTGTGAGATAAGGTCCAATTTTTTTTCTTCTGCATGTGGATATCTTGCTTTCCTAACACCATTTAGTGAAGATATTGTCCTTTCTCCATTGTGTATTCTAGGAACCTGTGTCAAAAACCAACTGACCACACATTCATAGGTTTATTTCTAGGCTCTCTGTTCCATTGCACCTGTGGACATGGAATACAAAACAATCAAATTCACAGAAGCAGGGTGTTGAATGGTGGTTACTAGAGGCTGGGTGTCTGGAAGAATTAAGAGATAATGTTCAAGGCATACAATATCTGGCAGGGTGCAGGGGCTCATGTCTATAATCCCAGAACTTTGAGGGGCCTAGGCAGGTGGATCACCTGAGGTCATGAGTTCAAGACCAGCCTGGCCAACATAGAGAAACAATGTCTCTATTAAAAATACAAAATTAACTGGGCATAGTGGTGCATGCCTGTAATCCAGGCTACTTAGGAGACTGAGGTAGGGATCCCTTGAACTGGGGAGGCGGAGTTTGCAGTGAGCCCAGATTTCGCCATTGCGGAGCGAGACTCTGTCTAAAAAAAAAAAAAAAGAAAAGAAAAAATTGTACAAATTCTCAGACAGGAAAAATAGGTTTAATTTTTTAAAAAATATTGCATAGCATGGTGAATATGTTAAATAATAGCATATTGTGCATTTCAAACTGGCTAAAGGAGTAAATTTAAAATGTTATATCTGCAAAAAATTATAAGTATTTGAGGTGATAATATGTTAATCAGTTTGATTTACTTATTCTACATTATATACATAAATTATAGCATCACTTTGTCCTCCACAGATATATACAGCTGTAATTTGTCAATTCATAATAAAATAAAATAAAATGTATATTCTATACACAGCATAGAATTGGGCCACTTTTATGCAGCCTGCCAATTTTTGTCTTTTAGCTGAAGTGATTAAATCATTTGCATTTAATATAATAAAATTTTATTAAATCATATATAATTTGCTACATCTAAATATATATAAATATGCCACAAAATTATACACACACACATATATATGTATATACTTACCACAATATTACACATAGTAATTTAACTCAGTTTAAATCTTTCTGCTATTTGTTTTCTCTTTGGTCTATATGTTCTTTGTATGTTTATTTTCCCCCTTTTCTTACCCTCTTTAAATTATTTGAGGCTGGACATAGTGGCTTAAACCTGTAATCGCAGTGGTTTGGGGGGCTGAGGTGGAAAAATCACTTGATGCCAGAAGTTTGAGACAAGCCCAACCAACGTAGTGTGACACTGTTTCCATAAAAACTTTAAAAATTAGTCAGGCATGCTGGGTGCAGTACTAGCTACTTGGGAGTCTGAGACAGGAGGATCTCTTGAACCCAAGAATGAGCTGCAGTGAGCTATGATCTGCACTCCAGCCTGGGCACCAGAGCAAAACCCTGCCTCTAAATAAACAGAAGGATAGATAGATGATAGATAGATAGATAGATAGATAGATAGATAGATAGATAGATAGATGATAGATAGATAGATAGATAGATAGAGATACACAGTTTTTAAAAAATCTCTTTAACTCTACTACTCACTTATTAACTACATTTTATTTTTCTCTTTCTTCCTTCCACCATTTCTTCCTTCTTTTTTTCTTTCTCTCTTTTTTCTCTCTCTCTCCTTCTTTTTTCCTTTCTTTTGCTATTCACAGTAGCAAAGTCATGAAATCAACCTAAATTCTCATCATTGTTAAACTGAATAAAGAAAATGTGGTCCCTACACATGGTGAAATACTATGCAGCCATAAAAAACAACAAGATTATATTCTTTGCAGCATCATAGATGGAACTGGAGACCATTATTCTGAACAAACTAACACAGAGAACCAAATACCACATATTCTCACTTACAAGTAGAAGCCAAACATCAAGTACTTATGGACACAAAGAAGAAAAACAAACACTAACATCTACTTGAGAGTAGAGAGTTAGAGGAGGGTGAGGATTAGAAAAAACTACCTATGGAGTACCGTGCTTATTACCTGGGTGATGAAATAATCTGCATACCAAACTCCTACAACACACAATTTGCTTATATAGCAAACCTGCACATGTAACCCTAAACCTAAAATAAAAGTTTTTTTTAATGGAAAATATGGTGTACACACACACACGCACACACACACCATGGAATACTAGTCAACCATAAAAATTGGTGAAATAATGTCTTTTGCAGAAACTTAGATGGAACTGCAGGCCATTATTCTAAGTGAAGTAATGAATTAGTCAAAAACCAAATACCACATATTCTCACTTTCAAGTGGGAGCTAAGCTACAGGCACAAAAAGGCATACAGAGCAGTATAAGGAACATTGGAAACTCTGAAAGGGGGAGTGTGGGAGGGAATTAAAGGGTGAAAACTACTTATTGGGTACAATGTACAATGCTTGATTGATGAATGCACTACAATTTCTGACTTGACTGCTGTACAATCCATCCATGTAACCAAAAACCACATGTACCCATAAAATTATAAAAATTTTAAATTTAAAAAATATTAAAAAGCTCTTCAGAATTGAAAAATGTTCTTACTTCATGTGAAAAATATATTTTATTTGCCTTTATTTTTGGACAATCTCTTTACTAAATGGAGAATACTAAATGATATTTAAAAGTTTTCAATACTTCTAGGGTATGTTTCCATTCTCTTCTAGATTGCATAATTTCTGAGAAATCTACGATTGTGTTTATTTTTATTCCTCTCTAACTGTATATCTTCTTTCTCTGGATATGCAAGATTTTCTCTTTACAATGGATTTTCAGTCAGTTAATTATTGTGTGCCTCGGTATGGATTACTTTGCATTTATGTCAATTGTTTGTCAAGCGTTTCTGTAGGCTTTTAGTTTTCATCAAGTTTGAAGAAATTTTTCATTGTTATGTCTTTAAATACTTATTCTCACTCCCACGTGCTCTTTTTCTCAGGCCTCAATTACACAAATTCTAGATTCCTTGATATTATTCCGTAAGTTGCAAAGGTTTTTTAAATTATTTTTGTTATTTCTCCACTCTGCTTCATTTTACAGTAAAGTATATTGCTTTCACAGGCATTTTCATTTTTAACATTGAAAATACTGTTTATCCCTCACTTGTACTTTAGATTTAAAAAAAAATACCTATTTTATTTTGTATTTCTGGTTGTCTCTTTTCTTATTATGTTCATGTCTGCTTTAAGGTCCATAGCACATTAAGATTTATAAGAGCTCTTTTAACCTAGTTATGCCGGAAGTTGCAATTTTTGGAATTGAAAAATTAGACCTTGGCAATGACCTTGAGCAGTAACATATAAATAATTCTCACATGCTTAGCATTCCAATAATGGAACACTAGGCATAAATGAGTTAAGCTCTTCATCTGCTAATATAATACTATCTGCTATTTCTAGGTCTTTTTCTGGTAACTAAGTTTTTACCCAGTTGTTCACAATTTGCTACATCTGTGCATATTTAATAACTATTTATTTATTTGTTTATTTGAGACAGAGTCTCCTTCTGTTGCCAGGTTAGAGTGCAGTGGCTCGATCTTGGTTCACTGCAACCTTCACCTCCCGGGTTCAAGTGATTCTCTTGCCTCAGCCTCTTGAGTAGCCAGGACTACAGGCACCTGCCACCGCGCCCGGCTAATTTTTGTATTCCTAGTAGGGATGGGGTTTCACCATGTTGGCCAGGTGGTCTCAATCTCTTGAACCATGATCCACCCACCTCAGCCTCCCAGAGTGCTGAGATTGCAGGTGTGAGCCACCATGCCCAGCCTAAATTTGTATTTATTAAGACAAATGCTGAACATTGTGAGTGTTATGTTGCTGAGAGCTCAGAATCAGTTGCTTGATTTTAAAGGGTGATTATGTTTGTTTTACCAGGGAATAAAGTGATCTTTTGACCATGTGAATCTATTCTGTACCTGTTTATTGGCTTTGTGAAGGCAAGTCAAGAATAACCTTTACTCTAAGCCTTATTATTAAGTAATAATTTTGGGATCTGTCTTTATTGCTCAGTGTCTTCAAAGTGGCTTATCTCCTCTAGTCATATAGAATTAAAACATCCCCCAAGACTGCATTAATTCTGGGAATTGTTTACTTTGTAGCTCCCCAGATTTTTGTGTTGTTTGTTTTGGCTGATCTCATGGAATTTCTATATTTGCATGTGAAGATTAGCATCTAGCCAAATGTAAAAGAATACCACCCACAAGAATGTCTGAAACCCTTTCTGTATATATTTCTTGTCTTTGGTAATGTGTTCCGCAAATGTCATCCACCTCAGCCTCCCTGAACTTTGTTCTCTGTCCACCCAGCTCAGCAGGACTCTTTTACCCTGCATGGGTTGCACTTCCCTTCGTGGGGGTCCAGAAAATCCTTCAAGTATAAAGCTGGGGTATTCTTGGAGCTGACCCATTGGTTTTTCTCCCTTCTGGGGCAATTATGTACCATTTCACAACTTTCTAGCTTTTTCATAGCAAAGAATAAATCTGATCCTGATTCCTGCTTCAGGGGCCAAAGCAGAGAACTATGCTGAGGATTCTAGAATTAATTAATGTGTAAACGAAGTAATGCCGGTGGTTAGTATATTGAATGTGAAGTGTTTGTGAGATATCTACTTGAAAATAATCACAAGTAATTGGATATTTAACAATTCATGAGAGTGATTTGGGCAGGATGTATACTTGGAGAATCACTTTCACGGACCTGAAAATTTATGGCAGAGGAGTAGAAATGAGAACAATTATAGTCAAGTGATGGGTGCATTATATAAATTGCTGGTGTTAATGAGTATTGAAAAGTGAAGGAATAGTGACTACATTTTGTGAATTAAATTTTGCAAGAAGAATATGCATTTGATGATGTAGGAGATAGCAGTTTGGAGGAAAACATGCCCTTCCCAGTTATAAATCATTCAAATTAGTAATTACCTATTTTCCTTGCTTCAGATTACAGAATCCTTAAATTAAGGAGCTCATTCTTGGTTTTTATGACTATGTTGCTTTAGATTAGCCAGGCTAGGAAAAAAACAGATGAATAAATTGAGAAAAACTAAAACCATATTCAAACTAAACAGAATTCCAATGATATAGACGTGCCCAATCCATATATAGGAATTTGAAATACTTTGGGAAAGTATAAATTATCACTGAGAATCAACTTTAAGATATAGGAAAAATACAATAACCAGCAACAGCCAAAATCAATAGGCTATAAACATTTATCTTTCTTTGACTATTAACATAAATGTATCACTTACTAGCACTAGAGTTTTTCTTAGAGTCCAGACTCTATTATTAGTATGAAAATCAATGCCAAATTATAATAGGTTAATCAAATGAAGACAGCCATGTGTTAAGTTAGTGTCAGAACCTGAACTACACGGGACACATCCTTCTAACGTCTAGTCCAGGATTCTTTTCCTTGAGTAGAAATGCGCCCACAGCTGGCTTCCTACTCACTAAGTGGTTTCTTATTCTTCCTGAGCACACAATTATGCTAAATCCCTGGCTTCACATAAAGTCAGATAATTTCATCTGTCCTTCCAGGTCTGCATGTTAAAACCTCCCACAGAGTGCTGTTCTCTGTCTTCCCCTTTTCTACAGGCATCTATGAAACCCCAAAACAGTCTTAGGAGCCACAAGTTACAGTGGCAGAACGTCTGTCAGTCTGTATCTTCTGCAACTGTGAGGTACTTCCTTTCTTTCCTACCACTGCCATTTGTATTTTATGCAAATGAAAACTATTGTGTTAAGTCACTGAGATTTAGGGATTTATCATTCACAGTAGCAAGTGCTGCCTTAATTAATAAAGATCTATAATATTGTATAAAATAATCATCTGAGAGCATGTTTTAAAATTAATTTTAATTGGTATTTTAAGTTCCAGGGTACATGTGTAGGATGTGCAGGTTTGTTACATAGGTAAACATGTGCCAATCTGGTTTGCTGCACCTATCAACCCATCGCCTAGGTATTAAGCCCAGCATGCATTAGCTATTTTTCCTAATGCTTTCCATTACAAAGACACATGCACACGTATGTTCACTGCAGCACTATTCACAATAGCAAAGACATAGAATCAACCCAAATGTCCATCAATGATAGACTGTATAAAGAAAATGTGGTTCATATATACCATGGAATACTATATAGCCATAAGAAGAAACCAGATTATGTCCTTTGCAGGGACATGGATAAAGCTGGAAGCCATTATCCTCAGCAAACTAACATAGGAACAGAAAACCAAACACAGCACGTTCTCATAAATGAAAGCATGTTTTAATAGGCTACGAATAGATGCTACTGGACACAGATGTAAAGAAGGGCAGACTCATAAGGAACACTCTTCTTCACTTTCCCCTCATGCCTGTCTATCTAAATTAAAGGAAGATGAGCTTAGTAAGGGATGGTTTTTCTACAGTCTAGGGTAAAATCTGTAATCTTCAGTAAGTGCACAGGGGATGCTAATATTGGAATAGAAAGCTAAGTCAAAAACTATACAGGAAAGCATGGTTTTGGACTTGGAAGGAAAAGCCCTAGGGAAAACAGACAAGAACAAGCAAAAATGTAAATGTGATAGAGCATGAACTAAATGATTTCCCTTACAAAAGAGAAGTTATCATGATCTTAAACTTTTCTTTATGAGCTATATGAAGCATGGTACATAGGGGGGTTTTGTTTCATTGTCCCATTCTAGAGAAAAGATACCTGTAACATAATTTGATGTTATGATAGTGTCATAACACTATCTCCTTTCTTCTGAAACAGCCTTTGAGATCAAGTATCCATCATCTTAGCCCATTATAAAATGAGCCATCCATTCTCATTAGCAACCAGTCCTAGTCACTCAATACCACCCAAGGAAGCCACTTAAGACAAACTACAGAAAAGGATGGTATGGACTGAGCTACCACATTCATTTTTCCTTGTATTGGAATTTGCTCACCTAATTTCATTGTCTCCTCTAACACAGCAATCTATTTGGGTTCATTGACTGGTCTGGATTTATACAGGTTATTTGAAAGATAAAGGTCAGGTACACACCAGACTGCTAGAACCACATTTATTAACCACAGTCTCCCCACAACCCCAGCCCCCACGGCCTCACTGACTTTTACCATCATTAGTGTCATCTGGAGCATGAGAGCAGTAAATTTAATGTGGCAGAACATGAAACAAGAGCCAAGAATCAAGCCATAGATTAGTGATGGATGATGCCAAGTTCAACCTTATTAGCCTTTGAAAAACCACACTGCTCTGCCAAAGCCAGTTTCTAAACCTTGTTATATACAGAGCACCTAGATGGTCCAATTGCTGCCGGTTTTAATCAGAGGATGACAAAGAGGCAATTAGATGTGGCTTGGAGATGAAGATGAAGTCCGTCCTCCAGGGGATTTGCTGCTGGCTGAGATTCCAGCCTAAGAAGTTTTAAAAATTCTATCTTGACTCTCTGCCTCGAGCCTTGCTAATTTTATACCACCAGCCTTCAGACTTTTATTTTTTTTTTTAAGATTCACATGTATGTATTCATAAAGCAAGGCATCTTCAAGAAAGAAAATGTCAAAAGTAGCTCCGGTGCAAGGAAGGGAGCTGCTTGTTCTCCATTAGCTTCATCAAACTGTAACTTTGACTGCTGCCCTTTGGGGAAAGGATCCTCTTAGGAGGTAAACAATAGATGTAACTAGGACCTACCGCAGGACGCAGGTTCTGTGCAATATGGACAGTGCACAGCCATTACCGCCATGGCGCCTGGGCTCAATTTGATGATCTTTCTCTGGATTAGTACTGCAGAAAGTGGCCAACTATTTAAGGGGCCAGAGGAGGATATTGGGAGATCTTGAGGATTGGCTCAATATTATAAATCCCTGAAAGCTGGAGAAACAAGGAGGGTTAACCCAATATGCCAAAAGGCAGCATAATTGAGGTAGATCATGAAACTAATTCTCTAGAAGACTAGAACATGCCTTGCAGCATGCCTCAGGGAGCAAGATAATATTGTGTCGCAAGTTCATGAGGTGAGGAGAGGCTGGAAATGCAATATTTATACAGAATTCAAAATTAATTTCATCTAACACCTGATTCTATTTTATTTACTATCCAAAAGATACTCTTAATGCTAGCTTAAAAACAGTACTGGAAAAACAAAAAATTTTGTCCTTGCCACATGTTGGATACTGTGGAACAACTAAAGTGAGAAAGATAAAGTCATTAGGTGACAGGAATAGAAGAAACTCAAGGTCAAATCATACACAGATGTTCAAAATCATGCATCAGAACTGCATGTTCTGATGTTACGAGCAGAACCAGAGAAGAAATAAGCCTAGAATATTCAAAGAACAAGGAGGCCCTAGTGCAGTGCTTGGAGTTAATGAATTACTGTGGGCTTCCTGGAGCAGCAGTGTCTGCATCACCTGAGAGCCTGCTTAAGGTGCAGAAACTTGGGCTCAACCCTACTTGCTAAGTCAGACTACATTTTAACCTGTTTTAAAGGCCTATTAGGATTTGGGAGGCACAGTACTCAGGATCTGCATCAGAAAGAGCTCAGCCAGTCTGACCCCTACTAGCCCCCATAAATACTTGAGCAAGGGAAGACAGCAGTCCTTGCCTTTAGGCCAAAAATCTATACTTCTTTTAGAAAAGAAAATGGGTTGTCCTGCTGGACAAGGCTTAAGGTTTGAGATAGAAGCAGAGTTTTGGTAAAGAGAAATCAAGAAAAACTGTCCTGCTCAGGAGGAATTACATTCAAGAGTGTATGCCTTTCCCACAGAACCTGCCCCATGCTGTCTGCTCCGGGTCTGCACATCCTGAAGGGAATCCTCCTTGTCCACATGACTCAAACCCTTGTGAAGAGCCTCAGCCAGCTGTGGGGAAAACAGGCCTACACAGCTCCAAAGATGACCAGGGCCAGCTGTCTTTACCAATTTACAGTTATAAAAAGACAACAAATATCATCACATGAGAGTAAAGTAAACATCGTAAAAAGAATTTATAATGAAGACACTTAACAACTACTGTAACATGGACTATAATAGCTTGAAATTTGTGCTAGCCAGAAACATGTAGAATGGCCACATTGGGGCCAAACAGCTGAGTGTTATTTACAACCTTGGAATTGAACAGCCAAATTCAGTGCTGCTCAACATTCAGCCTGCGTCGGAATCACCCAGTAAGATGGTTAGAACACAAATTGCTGGATCCTGTGCCAAAGACCCTAATTCCATAGACAGGGAAAATTTGCATTTCTCACAGAGTCCCAGGTGAGGCTGGTGCTGCGGGCCCAAGAAGATCATATTGAGAAAGAACCACTGGCCAAGGGATAAAGCTGAGAATTGGCCCAGAAGCAAAAATAGGAATTACTCAGGAGATAGATGGACATTTAAAAAAATAGATCAGGGCTGGAGACAAAATAAAGCCTATTTCAACTTTAAAATAAGTGGTAGTTGTAAAAATAAATAGTAAACAACAAATGAATATAAATATAAAGTATTTTTGCCAAGTAAGTGGTTTAAAAAAAAAACCCAAATATCTGAACAATAAATCAGGCATAAAGAAGACTAAATTGGTGACCTAAGAGATAAAAAGTAGGCACTTTCTCATAATATGCAACACGAAGGCAAAACTATAGAATATGTAAGATAAAAAGGTGAAAGATGTACAAACCATTCCAGGGGGTCAAAAGTTATATGACATAAAAATAGAGATGGGCCGAGTGCAGTGGCTCACACCTGTAATCCCAGAGCTTTGGGAGGCTGAGGCAGGCACATCACGAGGTCAGGAGTTTGAGACCAGCCTGGCCAAGATGATGAAACTCTGTCTCTACTAAAAATACAAAAAAATACTGGGCGTGGTAGTGGGCACCTGTAATCTCAGCTACTTGAGAGGCTGAGGCAGGAGAATTGGTTGAACCCAGGAGGCGGAGGTTCAGTGAGCCAAGACTGCACCACTGTAGTCCAGCCTGGGAGACAGGGCAAGACTCTGTCTTCAAAGCAAAAAAAAAAAAAAAAAAAAGAGAGAGAGAAGAAAAGAGAAATAATTTTTAAAAGAAAATAAGTTGCCTGTAATATGACAGATCATGCGTTTTGGAGCTAACAATGTCCATTATGCAGTAAGAAGAATGAATTTTTTAAAGAACTGTGTATAAATATATCCTTGTTTTGAATAACTGAAACTTTGTAGCCCTTGACTAATTTTCCCCCACCTCCCACTCCACAATGTGGCTATAGTTAACCATACTGTATTGTTTACTTGAAATCTGCTAAGAAGGGAGATCTTAAGTGTTCTCATCAAAAGAAAAAGAAGAAAATGGTAACTATCTGAGGTGATTGAAATGTTGATTAATTAGCATGTTTGTGGTGAGTATTTCACAATGTATATATATTTCAAATCATAAAAATACATCTTAAACTTATACAATTTTACTTATCAAATATACTTGCATTTAAAAACTTTATTTAATTAAAATATTATTGTTTATTCTCGAATAGAAGGATGAAGTTAACTCTTTAAAAAGTTACGTCAAGGAACAAAATAGCTAATCTGAAAACTAAACAAAATCACATTAGTGTAGGACTTCTCTTTAGCACCACTTACAATGAGAAGACAGTGGGAATATATTGCCAAAATTTGGAGAGAAAGTCACTTTCATTACAGAATTCTTTGCCCAGGCAAATAAGCATCCAAGTATAAGCACAAAATTAAAATCATTTCCAGACAGACAGGACCCCAAAAAATTAGCCAGCTACACATCCCCACCAAAGGATTATTTAAGGATATGCAAGTAAAACAAACAAAAAACAAACCTGAATCCAATGAATCAAGTAACGTGTGAAATACAAGAAACTCGCACACAGGCCCAATATGTCCTAAAGCAGGGAATCAGGACTGTAGTGACCCTCAAGGGGTGTGGCAGGCTGTAAATAATCAGACATTATCTGGAACCACAACTGGAGAATTGGAGCTGTAACTGGTTCAACATGGAAGTCAGCAGAGGGCAGTGGCTAGATGAGTGGAGAGCCGGTGGAGGAGGATATCATTGCTCCTTTCCACTCTTCCTCTTTGTGCCTTTTTCTTTCATCCTGCTCACCTTTTCCCTCTATTCTCCTTGTCCCATCTTTATTTTCAAATTGGATGCTTTTGTCTATTACAGTACAGAAAACCCAACTAAACTTAAATAACAGAGAAAGGCATCATGTCTCAGGGCAAGAGGAAGGGTGGCTACAAGGAAGCATACTCCAGAAGCTCCACAATGCTGCTGAGTTCGGCAGCCTGCCTATTCCAGTCCACTCCTCCCAGGAAGCCTGTCTTCTGGCTAGCACCTGCCAGTCACAAGACTGCCACAAACCTAGGCAATGCCCTGAAGAAAAGAAAGTTTCATCACGTTTAACCAAGAAACAACAGATTTCCTCTCATGTCTTATCCTAGAAGAGTTTCACATGTGTATAGAAAAACTAGAGTCTTAACCTCTGCACTATCAGCATTTTGGGGTAGATAATTACGTGTTCTGGGGAACTATTCTGTGAACTGTAGGACATTTTGCAGCATCCCCAGCCTCAATCCACTATGTTCCAGGTATGAGAATCAAAAGTCTCCAGATATTTCTAAATGTCCCCAGGGAGTACAAGTGGCAGAGAGGAGGTGCAAAATCATTGCCCCAGCTGAAAAGAATCAGTGACTTCATTTAATTACTTGTAAGAATCACAGGACATCATCAGTTTAGACTGGCAGTTCTCAATCTTTAGCATGTATCAGAATCACCTAGAGGACTCATTAAAGAGTGGATTGCAGGGCCCTGCTCCAGAATTTCTGTTTCCCAGGTGATGCTAATGGGACCACAGTTTGAGAAACACTGTGTAGCCCATCCAGACTGCACCAATCAGTGTTCATTCCCTGGACAGAGACAAGGCTCCCCTTCCTGGAAGCATGTGGATTCAAGGTAGAGGATAGCTCTCTGTACATAAGCTGTGTCCCATTTGAAAATAAAAATGGGGAATGCATGCTATTAGGTAAGCATTACACAGGTTCTGCTGCTGTTCACGTTTGTCGACCAGGTGTGGCCAATAGACCGAACAGTCAGTGGTGGACTGCAGCACAAAAAGAAAAACAGAAATCAGACGTCAGAGCAATGATTTCTATTGTGGAGGTCATAGCACTGCCAGGGAACTCTACTGCAGAGATTCATGAGGGTGGAATTAGAACACAGGGTTTGTGGCTAACAACTCTCTTTCCCCTTCTGTCTGCCTCTGGCCCTGCACTCCAATCCTGCACATCAACATATGTAAGTCTTTGGTTTTCTCCACCATGTAGCCAGCCATAAGTAAGGAGCTGGGGACAGAGAGACTCTACTGAGAATGGCTACAAGTCCATCATTCCACATAACTTGTTGAATGACGAAGTGGAGCAGAGGAGGGTGAAGAAGGAGGATGTAGAATACCTCTGCCATCCAAGACACAGTTAGCCTTGCCATGTGGGTGAAATGTTGTCCAACACAAGCTCTGGAACTTTGACCACCCCTCCTACACCTCCTTCTGTGTGTTGGGGGTGGGAGAGATGAATTACAGTGATGGTTAGAAAGGAAGCATGCAGAAGCAATTTAGCACAGAGAGAAGAAAAATCTTCCTGTCCCTTAGAGATACACTTTCTTCCTTGTAATAGAAAGGCCCTGCCTCCAGAATCACCTTTCTGTATCACGGAGCCAACCACACTTTCCTTTATGACCCAATTTAAGTTCTTTCTGCTTTATATTCAGTCCCCCAACTTCATCTAAATTTTATCTTCCTCTTTCCTAACTCCCTAGTCATATGTTTGATTATGTGCTGCCTTTTTTACTGTTTTATAATTTTTTTAAGGTGGTAAGTCTAATCTTGCCAACAAACCTGTATGTTCTTCCAAAAGTGCCAGGGGGCTATTTTGCTATTGGTTTCCTTCATTTCAGACCAATGTAGTATCTTTGAGTAGCCACATTCATTCCTGAAGTGCCAGACAGCATCACATAAAACCCATGGAGGTCAGAGACAAAGCTACGGAGCAGCGTTCCCTGAAACCTTACCTTACCATGCCTTCACCTGTCAGTCCAACGTGGGCTATTTAGTACCCCCTTCTGTTGGAAAGGGGATAATGATTGTTTTCAAAATTAAACATAATATATATAAAAGGCCTGAAGCTAAATCTTCCAAAGTAGGACTTAATAAATGGTAACGTTTCTCATAATCATTAAAAGGTTAACATATAGATGTACCCTTTGGTTAAACACTGACTCCCCATCTACTCTAACCAACCTATACTTCACCTCTTATGCTAACTCTCTTCATTCTTCCAGATATCCACCTCAAAGCTAATTGTTTCCATTATAAATTTGCTCTATTCTTTATACATATCTCTATCTTGTTATTGGCTGTTTCTAATCTTGACTTCCTCTTTATTCTGAATTAAGTTCTGGGATACATGTGCAGAACGTGCAGATTTCTTACATAGGTATAACACAGGCCATGGTGGTTTGCTGCACCTATCAAGCCATCATCCAGGTTTTAAAAATGAATCTTTGTGCAGAACTTCTGACCTTCTCTGATAGCATGCCTCCCATGGGATTCAGTTCACTCCCTTACCACTAAGAGGACCCTCCTACCTCAGTGTCCCCAATACATTCACGTTGAAGTCAATCCACATGAAAAATGAGACCTCAAGTCCCTCAGCATCCTAGTTACTTCTGACATTACAATTGTTCTTTCATCTCTAAACTTACCCAGAAAAACTGAGATACAGCCATATAGGTAGAAATCTGTAAGCTGAGGCATTGGATTTGTGTCCAGAAGCTCAGTTCTCACTCAAACACATGCCCCTGTAACTTCTCCATCTACCATTATTCTCCTATTCTCTTCTAGAAACCCCTGCCAGCATGCCTTTGGTCTCAGCAAGTAGGCTTCTATTTTCGTCCATGGCTAATATCTGTTATTATGCTTGGGCTTCTGTTGGTAGGTTCTTAATTTAGGTCTTGCACTGCACCTGGAGGATCATTCCATGTGGTTTCACAGGAACTGAGAAGTCTTTAGAATAGAATAGAACATGAAGTTGGCAAGCTGTTCTGTGACCAGGAATAAAGAAATCCTGACAAGTTTACTCTGTATAATATTTCTAACTTTCCCACATTTCTCTGTCTTCCAACTTATCCAGGAGATATGTCTCTGTGAAACATTCAGAACAAAGAGACCTAGAATTTAGCTCAAGCATAAATCTCTGAAGATCAAATAGGATCCCAGAGCTTCCATGTACTTTAGCTCATGGATTTTCTATACAGGGGAGTTATTTGTTTATAGTAAAACCTTCACTCAAACATTCCATTCACTCTTTCTTAGATACTCCTTTTGTAAACTTGAGTACCTGACATCCCAACCCAAACACAACTAGAAAAAGAAAGTTAGAAGAGATAGTAATCTTTTCAGAAGTTTGTCTTCTAATAGAAAGGAAAGACAGCTGACAGGAAAGCAAGAAGACAGATTAACTGTGAAAATAAGATATAAGAACACCAAATTCAAAGCAATGATAGTAATTATATTCAGAAGCTTTTCCAGCCTTGCTGATGTTCCCTTCAACCCTCATTATGTCCTTTTTGACAGTTACAACTACCTTCTACTGGTTATCCTACCTGAGTCTTCCTTAACTCTAGTTGATTCTCTTGGTGTGATTCGAATTGTCTACTTGCAAAGGAAATTATAAGCCATACTTATTTTAATGCCTCTATTGTACTACTTTTGCTGTCAGGACACTTTGTTAAAATATAACCTTGGATTTTGTTTTTATTCAAATATGACTTTGGAAAGCTAAAAGATATCAAAGAAATGACTTTCATTGAAAAGACTGTTACTCACAGATCCCAAGAGGGGGGAGCATGCCATGCCACACCATGCCTGGCCACACAGAAAAGCCCCAGGGCAGGCCAGGAGGCAGAAGGAACATGGAAAAACACGGGCAGGAGACTTTATTGTGGTTTTCACAGGAAGGAATGGGAAAGGCAGGGTCAACAGGTTTAGGATTAAATAATTTGAATAATCTGGGCAGGCTCTGGCCTATAGGGGCAGTTTTGGGTTGTCCAGTGCTTGGCTCTGGGGTGATTTGAGACCCCAGAGGATGTAGTGTCCTAAACTACAGAATCCTGATAAAAGGAAGGAGGTGGGGGTATAGAGTCAAAGACATGCTCACAGACAAGTAGCTTACTGTCTTCAGCAATTCACCAGTCCTGGAAGGGATAGTCTCTCATGGGTAAGCCTCAAAGTGTCAAAGCATCATAAAAACAAAAACATAACTGACACATACAGAATTCAGACTTCTTCGCTGGGATCTGAGGCCATTCACACTTGGCCTTTACCCCTCTCTCCCAGCTTCATCAGGAATCAGGACACCCAGGTTCCCACAACAGCCCCCTCCCCCACCTTCCACAGGCCACCCATGCCCTCTCCGCTCCTGTGCTTTTTTTCATAGTGTTCCATGCATCGGGAATTCTTTTCCTCACATTCTTCACCTAGCAAACTCATCTGGAGCCTTCAGAAACCTGCTCAAATTCCCCGAGTCTCCAGGGCACATATACATCTTCCGTCCTGTCACCTATCATTCGACTTGGTTTATAGCTCAGAGTCACTGCTTAATAAGTTGTCGTTTATCTGTTAATATGTGTGTCTCCACCATCAATACAGGAGCCCTACAGAGACTGTCTTATCTGTCCTTGACTCCCCAGTGACTAGCGCCATATATTAGACATCACAGGCATCACACGTAATAGTGGTTGAATGCATGGCAGACTTGAGTTCTTTTGTGTGGAAGCCAGAAGCCATACAGACTTAAATAGCTTCGAAGAAAATTAGGTTATAGTAAAGTTGCTTGGCTTCACAGTAGGATTTTAGAAATTCAGATAAACTCTGATAATAATAGGATTTATTAGTAAAGCCAGAAATCATCCTTACTCTTGAAAGTCTGATTGGATTTGACTTTGGAAAGCTGATTTTTTGGAATGAAGCCCTAATTCATCCTCATCTTATAATTCAACTAAAATGTTCGTGCCTGGCTAAAAGGGAAGAAGAGGGGAAGGTTACTTTAAGTATATGTTGAATCTATTGGAACTAATGCTCTGCTTTATTCAAATTGTGAAGTGACAGTTGTTTACCTTGTTGGTTGATGAAGAAGTCTAGGGACCACTGTGCAAAGGAGAGAGACAGATTAGGGAAGGCAAGAGGTCTTTTCCAACACTACTGAAATCATGCTATGTAGAGAAAGTCTAATTTTGTCTTGAATTATTAAACGTAAAGCAACCAAATGTTAATTTAATCCTTCTTAGCTCCTCCCAAGATCAGTTAATAGAGCATGGTGATGCTCTATTTCCAGGATGACATTATACAATTCTTGTGTTTTCTTAAATGGGGGAATTTGCACCCCAATTTATTTGAGATTCTCTCCTGAAGCAGTTTGCAAGCAGGCCCCTCTTCACCTAGAGCAGATGCTGACCCTCTAGGATCAGTGTTCACTTCTGTAAAAGTATCAGAGAAATTCACACACACATGCACACGTATGTATGCATATATGTATTATATATGTTTTATGTAGTTATGTGTGTGGAGAGAGAGAGAAGGAGAGATTGACAGAGAGGCAGAGTGAGGTTGTAAGTATACTTCTAAATCTATTTCTAAATCTATTCAAAATAATTTCAAATTTTTAAGCAAACCTACTTTCTGTATTAGCCTGAAAATTGATGTGACTTGAGATGTTTGAAATAAGGTAAAATAGAAATTTTAAAACATACAGTGATTTTAGCTACAGAGTTTGCCTTTCTTAAGATTTTCATAAGCCAAAGTGAGATTTGCCCTGTGGGCATGGGCAGACTATCAATAAGGAGTCTGCTGAAAAAAGAAGACCCAGCTTGACACCATGAAGCGCACTCTGGGAATTGTGGCATTTGACACCTCACCTCCAGCTTCCTTCAATGCCACACTCTCCCCAAATGGTGAGAGTCCAACATAGTATGACAGCATGCTGAAGTCAGGAGCAAATGGCCAATTGTTTTCATAATTGCTTTCCTCCTGAAGTATCTCTAAACACAAGTAATTTGTGGGACCAAAGGAAATAATTAAATGCTGGAATATATTTGATTTACTGAGCATGGGATTATTGCTGACATTTATTGGTGACTCAAAGAGAGTCCAGAGCTAGAAAATATGTGCTCATTGCTTTGTATGATGTTTATGTAAGATGGGAGGACATGGCCCAAGGCAAAGGTGACACACTGGACGTTTCCCTTCAGCTCCCCTTTCTCTGGTGGTCTTGTCAGCTCTGCCCACTTCATCATGAGCTCTTCACATGACCCAGGACCTCGTCTGCTTTCTCCTCACAGACATCTTTCAACCCAATCAGGACACAATGTTTTTACTTTCACCTAAAAAGAATTTTGAATTTACAGGAAAAAAAATCATAAAAATAAAAAGAGCATAAAGAATACCTATATATAATTTACTCAGATTCACATATTATAAGCCTTTTACTGTATTTATCACTTACTCTATCTATCATCTTTTTAATTTGAGGGTATGTCACACACATCAGCCCCTTTCCTCTATATACTTCAGTGTGCATTTCCTGATAATAGAGATGTGCTCTTAATGCAGTAAAATGATCAACTTCAGTAAATTCAGCACTGATGCAGTTTTTATCCAGCCTACCGTTTTGATCTAATTTTGTCCATTGACCCAATAATGTCCTGTATAGCATCCTTCGCCTCTAATACGGTATCTGGTCTTGGGTCAAGTGCAGCATTAGTTGTCACATCTCTCTGCCCTCCTTTAATCTATAACATTTCTATAACTTTTCTTTGATTTTTATGACATTGTCATTTTTAAAGAGTATTATCTCCCTCTTGGTTTAAATATAGTGTTTCCCATTTTGCCTTTGTCTAATGTTTCTTCACGACTGCAGGCATACCCGGGAGATATTGTGAGCTTGGTTCCAGATCACTGCAATAAAGCAAATATTGCAATGAAGCAAGTCACATAATTTTTGCATTTCCCAATGCACATAAAAACTGTTTACACTATACAGTAGTCTATTAAGTGTGCAATCACATTATGTCTAAAAAACAATGTATGTGCCTTACTTTAAAAAAACTTTATTGCTAAAAAATGTTAACGATCCTCTGAGCCTTCAGCGAGCCATAATCTTTTTGCAGATGGAGGGTCTTGCCTTAATGTTAGTGGTTGGTGCCTTAATGTTAGGGTGGTGGTTGCTGAAGGTTGAGGTGGCTGTGGCCATTTTAAAATATAAGAAAACAATGAAGTTTGCTGCATCCATTCCACAGAAGATTCCTCTGTAGCATGTGGGTAAAATGTGATAGCATTTTACCTACAGTAGAACTTCTTTCAAAGTTGAAGTCAATTTTCTTAAGCCCTGCCACTACTTTATCAACTAAGTTTATGTAATACTCTAAATCTTTTGTTGCCATTTCAACAATGTTCACAGCATCTTCACCAGGGGTAGATTTCATCCCAAGAAACCACTTTCTTTGTTCATCAATAAGCAGCAGCTCCTCATCCATTCAAGTTTTATCATGAGAGTGCAGCAATTCAGTCACATCTTTAGGCTCCACTTATAATTCTAGTTTTCTTGTTATTTCCACTACATTTCCAATTACAATAGTAACATCAGAAATCAGTGATCACAGATCACCATATAAGGTATCATAATAACAAAAAAGTGTGAAAAACTGCAAGAATTTCCAAAGTAAGACAGACACACAAAGTGATCACATACTGTTCAAAAAAATTACACCAATAGACTTGCTCAACACAGAATTTCCACAAACCTTCAATTTGTAAAATATGCAATATCTGCAGGGTACAATAAAGTTAAGCACGATAAAGTGAGATATGCCTGCATAGTAAGGTTTTGTGTCATTAAAATACTGCATAGTTCATGTCATGTTCCTCTTATGGTATCACACCTGTGTGTCCAACTGTTCTCATAGGTAATGTTAATTTTGATCACCCAAAGAATGTCCCAATTTTCCATTGTATATATTTTTTACTTGCAACATCTAATAAGTACTTTATGTGGAGACATCTTACGACAATGGTAACATCCTGCCCATCATCAAAACTTCCCTGCCTTTGGCACCCATCCGTGATTCTCACCCAATGCAATGTTTACCATGCTGATTGTAACATGATTTTTTTCAACTTTATTACTACCTCCACATGTAACAGACTGTCTTCTGTTGTCTATAATAATTCCTCCCTACACTTTTTTTTTCTTGAGACAGGGTCTCACTCTGTTGCCCAGGCTGGAGTGCAGTTGCACAATCTCAGCTCACTGCATCCTCCACCTCCCAAGTTCAAGTAATTGTCCTGCCTCAGCCTCTCAAGTAGCTGGTGCATGCCTGTAGCTGGGACTACAAGCACGCACCACCACACCTGGCTAATTTTTGTATTTTTAGTAGAGATGGGATTTCGCTATGTTGGCCAGGCTGGTCTTGAACTTCTGGCCTCAGATAATCCTCTTGCCTTGGCCTCCCAAAGTGCTGATTATAGGTGTGAGCCACTTCACCTGGCCTATCCTCCCCACAATTTATTATCTATCTAACTATATTATTTATCTATCTATATTAATTAATAAATTCCTATTTTAAATGGTTTGTAATTCATTATGACACTCATTTAATATTAAAATTGTCCCATATTTAGCCTCTGAGACCCTCTTCAAATTGTCTCCTATTTCCCTGTTACACGTCTCCTTCATTATTTTTTTTAACACTTCTTACTTTCTGACATACAAATATTCCAAGTTCATTTTGTACCTACCCTGCCAAGTCATTTTCCTGCTAGGCCCTGTTTCATTTTAAAGGGAATGGGATTAGAGACCAATATCTGATAATTAGATGTGCTTATTGTTCCTAGTATGGCTTTGTTTTTGGCTCTTTGAGCAGACAGAAGGAGGAAACAGCTGCATGTTTTTATACGTATGCATGCATACACATACAAATACACATCCATGCATGCATACACATATGTGTATTTATATGTGCACCTAGACACGCACACTTTAGAAATCCTGAGTCCACACGAATGCCTTCCATTTTGATCCACATTCTTATGTACCTTCTATATGAAGAACATTGACTCCCAGCAGCCTCACTGTGTCTCACTTGTTCAATGCTATATGACATCTAAACTAGCTGTAGAATTATTTATTCCATAAAACCAAAATCAACAAACCTACTCAAGAACACAGAATATTTGTGCACTGCCCCGCTGCAAACACACAGACAGCCCACCTGCTCCAGATTCATGATATACAGTCACATACTGTGACCCAGTTATTTGGATTAGTTATTTTCTTGCTTGTTTTCCTTCCCCTTCAGTGTTTTTAGGGTAGTCATTAACTATAATTAAGTTCACTTGTTTCCATTTTCTTTCTGTTTCGTATTCAGTCTTTTTTCCATTCTTACTGATTTTATTTTAACTGTTGAATCTGTAGCCAATTGTTAGCCTTTAAAAAGTAAAAACATTATAAAAGTTACACTCAGAAAAGTGTCATTCTTTCCCGCAGCCTTCCATCCCACGCCCCTCCGTGCTGTCTTCTTGCAGGTAAGAAATTTGACTTTTAAAAATTTATTCTCTTTCTGTTTCTTTTAAATAGAGCTTTTAATATAAGCCTTTCTTTGTCCTGAGATGCAGAATGAAAGAAGAGTCCCAACATTCTTCAGGGTACCAGGCATCTCTCAACCTTCACAGCATCCCTAGGAAGGAAGGCACTGTCTTAGCCCAAGGTAGTGACATCTTCACCTGGACAAATGCCATTCATTCTGGAACAAGAAGGAATGGATTGGGCACATCTGCAACATTGGGGACTAGGAGGTCTGGAGATTGTAATGATGCAGGGCCTGAGTGTTTGAGACTGGAAACTCTGTAGGTCCAGCCACTCTGACATCATGGCCACACCTTAGGAAAATAGTTTTAGAGGAAGTAAAAAGAAATAGAAAAGCTGAGTCACAAAAGAGCTGTACCTTCAGGAGCCAAGGTCTATGGTGGCACACCAACAGCTGAATAATCTAACCATGAAGAAAAGGGTTTCCTCTTTCAAAACCAACTCCCAGCCCCAACTGCAACCTTAGGCTCCCCAGCCCTATCTGTAGGGGAGAAAGATGGTATCTAGTTCCCTGGCCACCAGGGTTCCATGGTCATCCAGCAGGGACAAACAAGATGGCATGAACGACCAGACCTCCTGGGTTGTAACAGGGACACCGTGTCATCATCACGATAGGCAAGAGAACTGTGGATGGCCTGCCAACTACATTCCCTCCCTTGGAGGTGATAAGAACCAGAGGTGACTTCTTGAAATAAGTAACTCATGTGGATGCCTTGAAGTTACACAGTGGGAGGACTGTAAGGACAGAAAATGATATTCCCATAATAGAATGGGTGGGGGCGATTATGAATCATTTGAGTATTGTGAAGAATGTGATCTCATTTTGTAACCAAGCCAGTAAGTATCATGCCAAATTTCTATATGAGAAAACAGGCTAGGTCAGGCTCAGTGGCTCACACCTGTAATCCCAACACTTTGGGAGGCTAAGCCAGGTGAATCACCTGAGGTAGGGAGTTCAAGGTTAGTCTGGCCAGCATGGGGAGAAACCATCTCTACTAAAAATACAAAAACTAGCCACGCGTGGTGGCAGTTACCTGTAATCCCAGCTACTCGGGAGGCTGAGGCAGGAGAATCACTTGAACCTGGCATGATAAGCAGAGTTAAAGAGTGATGAAGAGGAGCTAGGAGCACACTGAGGGAGCCATGGGGTCAGAAGTGGTCCCTGGGTCCAAGAAAGCTTGCAGGAAGGGAGCAGGAAGTGGTTGCTGAACACCATTGGGATCCCCTGCTGGCCAGGAGCTTCAATGCTTCTCATTGAATTCTTACAGGAAACGTTTGAGGTAGGTAGTACTCATGTACCTGCCTCATGGGCAGCAGATAAAACCTCAAAGAAGTGAGCACCTTGCCGCAGCTAGCTATAGAGGGGGCAGGATGCCACACCAGCTATCCTGCCTGCTGCAGATAATCTGTCCCTGCTCCACTTTCCAGCCTGGGGGAGAGGGGCAGTGAGGGTTGGCAGTTGTAAAGTTGCCACACAGTGTTCTCCTTCTCTCTGGACTTTGAGACATTACCATGTAGAAGGGCCTCTGGCTCTTCCATTAAGGTTTGCCTTTTTTTTCTCCACCCAGTTTTGTGGGAAGTAAAATATGACATTTGGTTAATTAATTTTTTATATCTACAAGGCCAGTGTAGGAAAGGCTGTAAATTAAACAATTCTCATTTCCATAACATTGCAGTCCAAAGGGCATCACGTTATGATGCATCCCTGAAGCAATGGTGCGTAGCTTCCATTAAACAAAGGCCTGCATGCAAAAGCCCCTTGCCCTGCCTTGTGATGAAGTTAGGCGTGCGAAACAGAAAAATAATTGGACGTGTTTATCTCCCGATATTTTCATCTGAATGTACTCAACAGGGCTGTCAGGGACTGTTCCCCAAGACAGGTGTACTGTACAAAAAAAGAGATAAAATTTAAAAGACCATTTGCTATATAATCTCCTCCTCATTCCGAGATGGAAAGTGGCTCAGCACAGTACCTGCAGTAGGACAGGATGGAAACGGAGGAGGAGGAAGGGAGGAGGAGAACACAGCAGGGGGCAAGAAAATATGGCTGGGGTGGGGGCGGGGTGGTGTACAAAGGAAGGCAAAAGTGGACCCAGCGTTCAAGCAGAGGAAGGTTTGGAGGTGGCTGGATGGCAGCTCAAAGGGCATGAGGACAAGGTGAGAGTCACAGGCACAGGGATGGAACTGAGTGAGAACTGTAGAACTGAGGAAGGGCTTCATTTCTGGGCTGTTTTATTGTCTGGCCAGTGTGTGGTCACAGCAGGCTTCGGGTTTGGGTGATGGGAAGAGGAAATAGTCAGAGAGCCATGTGTACTCTGAGAGCGGAGGGCAAAGTCTAGTCACAGGTCAGGGGATCTGGCCAGGGGGCTTCAGGGTCAGGCAGGTTGCAAAGCTGAAAGCAAGTCATGGAGTGGAAGATGGCCTCAGCCATTCCTCGTTAGGGTCAGCACCACAAGCAGCGGCCAGGGCTGAAGAAGCCAGAGTTAGCCCAGGAGCCTGCACAGAACTGTAAGACTGAAAGTCAAGCTAGGACATAGAAGCAGAGGAGCAGGCCAGGCCAAAAAAATGCATATGGAGCCAAAGCCACAGAAACGCAGTGGGCCACGCTGCCTGATGCGTCCTGCCAGGCCCTGCGGTGATGCAGAGCTGGAACAGGGGATGGGAACGCAAGGAGCAGGACATTTCTCCATGAAGAAAACCAGCTGAGTGCCCCTCATTAACGGGGTATATACGGTGAGTGGAGGCAAAAAATAACAAGTTTAGGCCCGTACTAATATGTGCCTGGCGATATACCAACTTCTGGAAGTAGAAAAAATAGATAAGATCGGGCCCCTGCCTTGCATTAGGAAATTACACATGACCTCAGTTAATTGCAGCAATTGTTCTGAGCACACGGACGAGGGGGACATTACTTCCACCTGGAGGAATCAGGGAAAACTTCTGAGGACATGATTCTTGTACCACATCTGGCAAAATAACTTGTACCACATCTGGAAATTTTCTAGGAGAGAGAGGAAAGAGAGGAATGACATTTTAGAGAGAGGAAAGCACGTGTTGCAGGTTTACTGTCCTAGAAGGATTAATGTACGTTCACTAGATTCACCCATGATGGGAAAGCCAAATTAGACATTTTATGGAAAAAACATTCACCAGAGTACCATAGTAGAGACAGAACTCTCACTTATCCAAATCATTCTATTACCTGAAGTTTATATTCTGTAAATAGGCTGTTCCGGAAGTATTTCTCATTATTATTTTTAAGTAATAAAACATATGTGGAGACTGTTTTATTGTTGATATCTTTGAGGAAATTACAGGTTAAGTGCACTAAAAATCATGTCTTTTCTCCAGGATTTCTCACAGCTCTTAGTATATTAATATGCATGTTGATTTTCAAAAAGAGAGCGTAGCATTAAGCATTTCTCATTCCAAAAATGGAATCATGTTTTTTTTTTTCAGCTCAAGCATAAATGAGATGTCTAGAAAATTGTGGCTTAAACATTTTAATTAATCTAAGCCTCAAAACATGGGTAGAAAATATCTCTGAAGGCCCGTGTCTCCCTTTATCGTAACTTGTGAAAGCTTTGTCAGCAGATATCATATTACATGGTGATACTTTACATCTTGTTTCTCGCAAGACCTGCACTGTTCACTGTGATGGCCACTAGCCACACACAGCTATGTGTGCTTGAAATGTGGCTGTACCATTGTGATGTGCAGTGAGTTACTAGAAAGTTCCTAGGAACGCATATGTGCCCTGCTCTCTATTTCCGTCACACAGCACTGCCACAAGCCGTGAGCTACTTGAGTGTGGAGATCTTAGCATCTGTGTATTCCTTATGCTTGACAAATGTCCTTTAACATCATAGGCATTCAATAAACATTTGCTGAATGAATAAAATTACAACATAAATAAGTGAAACCCTCTACCTAAACTATTTGTTACACGTTACGTCTGATGCAAAGTGCTTGCACTCATGTTCTGACTTTCATTTTGCAAACTCTGTTTCTGCTTATCTATAAATGACCTCTTTACTGAAGTGAATATGTTATTTGCATGTATGCAATTAATCCACTAAATTGTTTTAACATATCCAGAAAGCTAGCTTTCCAAGCTGTGACATTCCGTTTTAAAATAATGCAGAGTTCTGGGTTCTGACACGATTTACTACCATTGGGAAGCCTGCACAATAGCATCTGGCAGCTCATGTGGCTACCTGACCTCCTTCAACTCCTGGGTTTTCACTTCTGCCCTCATCTCCCTTGTTCCTCTTAACCCCAAGAAAACAATCAATAACTCCCTGATCTCCAAAAGCCTTTTCTTGTACTCACAGTTCTAGGCTTTCTGAAGCGTTAACTTCTTTCAAGCAACTTCAGAATTTTGTGATGCCCCACCTTTTCAGTAATGCTCTTATTTCATTCTGCTTTCCCTCCTCCCTCTTCCCTCCTAAGGCTTTCTTCTCTCTGTTGCCTCATTGCCTGACAGTGATTTTCTTGGTAACTGGGCAAGCCTGGCAATCTTTAAAATAGAGATAACAGACTGTGCCAGATGACCTCTGGGCACTGTGAAAGTTAAATAAGATAATGAAAGTAAAGAGCTGTGTAAACTGCCAAGTGTGAATAGGTATGAAGGGCAATTCATATTGAATTAGAATGGAATGAAGCAAGACACTTCAATTCTTTTTTTTTTCCTGAATTTCTGAGTCTTCCTACTCCTTTAAAGAACATTGAAACCCATCTCAGTTTGGCTAGAGATGAACGGTCGAGACTGCTTGGTGTTTTTACTCATCAAATGGATACTTTGATCTTTTTTACTTTCCTTCTTTTCTACTTGACATCTGATTTAAAGAAGAGTGTGGAAAAGTAGGCTTACAGTAATGAGTGCATCTTCTTCTTCTCTACTCTTCAAAATATCCCACTACCCTTATTATTAAGCAACTATAAAGAACTAACACAGAGAAGTATATTTTGCTTTTAATTGATTATAATTATTACCCAGTACTTGAAATTTTTTTAAATATTTTCTTTCTTTTCTTTTTTTCTTTCTTAATTATACTTTAAGTTCTGGAGTACATGTGCAGAATGTGCAGGTTTGTTACATAGGTATACACATGCCTTGGTGGTTTGCTGCATCTATGCCCCTGTCATCTACCTTAGGTATTTCTCCTAATGTTGTCCTTCCCCAATTCCTCACCCCTGCTATCCCTCCCCTAGCTCCCCATTCCCTACCAGGCCCTGGTGTGTAATGTTCCCCTCCCTGTGCCCATGTGTTCTCATTGTTCAACACCCACTTATGAGTGAGAACATGTGGTATTGGTTTTCCGTTCTTGTGTCAGTTTGCTGAGAATGATGGTTTCCAGCTTTATCCACGTCCCTGCAAAGGACATGAACTCATCCTTTTTTATGGCTGCATAGTATTCCATGATGTACATGTGCCATTCTTTCCACCCCTTGTTTCATTGGTTGTGTGGATTTTAGTACAATGTTTAAGTTGAGGCCACACAGAAGTGATTAAATGCTGGAATATTGACCTGGATCTGCCAAGATTATATTGTAGATTATAAAACTGTCCACAATTGACCATATTTTGTCCTATCCCATCAAGAGGTAGAGTCTGTTTCTCCATCCCTTGAACTGGGGTTGGCCACATGCTTGCTTTAGCCAAGGGAGCATCAGTCACTCTGATATAAGCACAGGCTTGACAAATAATTGCTCCGTGGCATTTGTCCTTTTATTATTTCAAAAATGCTTTGCCTCCCACCAAGAAGAAGCTTGAAGAAGCACATGATAAATATATTGTCTTATCACCCTTATCATTTCAGCCAACTGCCTGACCCATGAGGCCACCTTAGACCACCCACTCACTGGCCCACTCACCAGCTGACCACAGACACATGAGAGAACCAGAAAACCTGCCCAGGTAACCAACAGAATATGTAAGCTGAACAAATGGCTTTTATGTTACACTACTGAGTTGTGGGGTGGTTTGTAATGCAGCAAAAGGGAACTGACATAGAAGTAACTACCTAGGCATGGAGTGCTACTGTTTAAAACAAACCCTCAACCACCCAGCATTAACCATGCAACTGGGCAATGTATAAAGGCTGGAAACACAGTGGAGAAACTGGTAGAGAGAACTGCACATTCTCAGTGGTGGCTGGTAATGGCCACCAGTGATGGTGGCCATCAAACTGATGAGGGAACTGCTATGACAAGAAGGTGTAGAGAAAGAGCTTTGCAGTGTATCCCGGGAAAACATACACAGTGAACATCCAGCAATGCTAACAAAACAATGCAGTATCTACAGATTCCACATGAGAAGCCCCAGAAGGAGTCAACTCCTGTGGAGCACAGAGATCTTTGAGAGCTTCCTTAAGGGAAGAAATTAGTTTTGCCTTTAAGACAGATATCATTGAAAGAAAATATCCACAGACATTCAATAATTATTTAATGAGTATCTGCAGTGGGCCAGGTGCTATGCTACACAATGAGGAAACAATGATGATAAATAATATTAACAATGCTGCCTTGTGTTTGTGTTGCACTTTGCAATTCATCATCCAGTCAACAATGACAATCTGAACAATGGGACAGAGAAGAAAAAGGACAAACAGGAACTAGAATTGCTTAAACACCCTGATGTCCCTAACACCATACTGGTATTGTGCTGTGGCTATTCAAATGCCATTTGAATTTAAGGTTGAGGTTTGATTTAAGGTTAAATCAAAAGAGAAAACAGCTGACCAACCAAGTCACTCATAGAGTTTGTGCTGGTGGAGTTGGGAACTGAATAAGTTTCTTCAAAGCCAAAGCTCTGTTGAGGAATCTGGAATTAGACAGAGTCTGCTTTGAACAGAGCCCTGGGAAGGGTTGAGGGTGGGTCAGGAGGAAAGCAAGAGAAGGAGAGAGGGAGAGAGAGATCAGTCAAGAAGAAGGAATCCGGGCCATTTTCTATAGGGTATACTCACTCCTCCAAAGAGCATCTCCCTCCCAGGGGAGCACTGTTGCCATGACTAGTTAGCACCTGGAGCATTTTTTCAGCCCAAAGGTATTCTTTCCTATAATCACCAATTAGCACCTGTCACAGCCGTTTTCCTGGGCAGTTGATGAGGATTGAGATTCTGGCAGGCTGGAGATTTCACTAAAGCCCTCCAGTTAATAACAGTGATATTCAGAGCAGAACTAATAGCTCACGCTTGGAATGGATTTCCTCTTTTATGTGACCGGATTCTCCCAGGACTTGTACAGCTTGATTTTCTGTGCCCAAGAACTTTAACAAGCTATTGTTAGCCAGTAATAACTTTTGGAGCCCCCCTGGCCAGAGAGCAGAGCAGTTCATCACTGAACAATACAGCTGATTCATTTTATTATTAAGGCAGTTTGTAAAAGGATGATTCATTTTTCCTGGGTCTTAGGTGATTCTCAGAGTCTGCCGTCCTTCTTGGTATTGCCACATTGACTCCCACTGCTGCAGAGTTTATGCTGTAGAGTCCCATCCAGGACCCAAACCGCAGAGACGGTAGCCAAAGTGTGGGCTATGCAGGGAACGCAGTGTCCTTGGCTTTTTACCCAGAAATGAGAACCTCATCATTGTAGAGGAATGTCCCCACCCAGGTCACATTAGCGCCTCTTTCTTTCTGCACATGTATCACAGCACCTGCAAGACTAGATCACATTGATTTGTTTCACTGTGAGTCTCCTCTATGCAACTGTGCATCGTTCATGCCAAAGGCTCTGTGTGACTGAACTTTTGGACTAAACCCAAACCCAGATCCCAACCCTCAGTAACAATGACTACGGTTGTTATCACAGCTAATTTGCTTACCCAACATCTGTTGTCTGGTTACTTGACAATCGCACCTCAATTTTCCTTGAGGGAATGAGCCTTTCCAGTTATTTGATGGAGTTAACTTTCTCCCAGGCAGCAGGGTAGAAACAGGACACAGATGTGGTCTCTCCTGTCCACAGTGATTGGTCAGGCCTGGGCACACCATCTAATTCATGCCAAGGAGAGAAAGGGCCAATTTTTCTGCAATTATTGGGAAAGAAAGCTCTTTCTATGGAGATTTCTAATTTGGCAAGATATAAGGCTGAATGACTGATGAACATTTTTATTATCACATACAGATAATCTGACTAATGATTAAGAAAGATGGAGGAAAAAACTCTTGGAGACAGAGACAGAACTATAAGGACATTGTTTGAGCCTGTAGCATCACCTCTTCTTGAAGCCACTGCCCTTTGACTCTAAGGTGTACTCATCATCCCTTCCTTTGAAGCAGGCTTCCATTCTGAAAATAACTCTGTGAGCAGGGCAGTCTACAGGTAAGGAAAAATAGACTCAACGTGTTTAGCACTTTCCCCAAAACAGTAGTGTAGTATAATGGTCAATTAGTGTCTGTTACATTGTTAAGTTACAAATTTACTTAGCTGAAAAGCAACAGCTCTCATCTAATTCACTTTGCAACCAGTCATATGAGAAAAAGGGGCTCTGTGCTCTTGCCTCTGGTTTCTTTTCTGGTTCCTCACTGACTGACCCTCTCATGGACCCACAATGTTCAGTGGCTTTATTATTCATCCACTGCACACTGAATCTCTTCTCTGGAAAGCATCTGAATTCTACAAACCACCAGTCCTGTGCAGCACCACACTTTGCTAAAATATACATTCATTCCCTACCCTGCTGCTCCCTAACTTATATAAGGGCACCATGAGGTCAGCACCTCATAAGAGGAAGCCCGTTTCCCTCTCCCTGGCCTGGCCTTTTTCCAGTCCAGACACTGGGTCTGTTCATAGCATCCCCTCCTACTCCTTTTCTCCCATCCCTTGGGTCAGGGAAGGACCTTCTCCCTGGCCTGGCCTTTTTCCCTCTCCCTGGCCTGGCCTTTTTCCAGTCCGGACACTGGGTGTGTTCATAGCATCCCCTCCTACTCGTTTTCTCCCATCCCTTGGGTCAGGGAAGGACCAGCTGAGCAGAGAGGTCAGGAACAGGGACCAGCTGAGCAGAGAGATCAGAAACAGGGACCAGCTGAGTGGAGAGGTCAGAAACAGCTTCCATGGGGCAGGAGCTGGAGTGTGGTTCATTCCATCCATAAAAACACGGGGTCCAAAGAGCTCAAGGACATAGAGAGTCAGCATGACAGGGGAGAGCTGAGCTTCAGGGACCAGTACAGAGGAGCAGAGGCCAGTGTCATGGTTTGGTTAGGGGAGACTGAGGCCGGGGTGGAAACACCCCAGATACACCTGAGGATAGGAATGGGGAGCAAATGGTTTTGGGCAACTGCTAAGAGCAGCCTGAAGGTGACAAGATGCACGATGATGAGCAGACACTGGACGCAGTCTGTCATCTGCTGTGTAGCCTTGAGCTCATTAATCACTCTCTGTACTCACTCCCTTGGTCTATGAAACATGGCTAATAATGATGCCTATGGGTTGGCCCATCTGAGGTTGTTAGGAGACTTAAAAAGAGCCAGAACATGGAAAGTGCTGGGACATGGAGGTGCTCAATGAGAGGCACTGCCATCAGCGCTGTGGTGATTATGTCCCACAACTCTGTGCCTTGTCCCTGGATGAACCCAAGTGACATCGGTAGCATCCAGTAAGTCAGATGTCTCCCCTCTTCCCAGATTAACCCAATCCTTCTGTCTCTCTCTTTTTTAGGTTTTCTTTTTTTTTTTTTTTTGCTTGAAACACACTCCTCTGTCATAAGCCACGTGTTGCTCCTATAAGAACAGCCTAGGCTTCTCCCAACACGCATGACAAATGCCTTCTAGGATCCAGCTCAGCCAGTGAGACCCCACCCAGCATGGCCCACCAGGATGGCTCTTCCACAGAATGGAGGTCCATTTGGAAATGGAAGGAGACCCACCAACCACTGCAGGCCCACCAATGCAGTGCTTTCCCAGAGGAACTTTCACCTTAACAGCATAAGAGACTTGACTTGACATAAAGGCTGTTTCCACTGTTTTTTCCCGAGACCAGGGAAGCATTTTGGTTTTCAGCTTCCAGGTATTTTTCCTACCTTCAGGTTTTTCTACTATGCACACCAGCACTTTATTTTCCTGAGTATAGTAGCAATTTTTTGTTCTAAAGGACCTGTCTAGAGCTGGATGAAGAGGAAGCTCCTGAATCAGGATTAGATCATGCTCCTCTGTGGTTGTGAGTGTGTTCGGTTGAGGTCCCTTTCTCATAGAGATTATGTATTCTGCATATTGTCTGTGTGATGTAATATGTGTGGACTGCCAAATAGGAGCATGCCTACACTAGCGCAGCTGGATTTAGCACAATGCTGTTAAAATGGAATTGGCCACATATCCATGGATGCATCAGGTCATGCTGGGACCAGAGGCTTACTAATTAGTTGTCAAAAAAATACAGGGAAGGAAGGAAGGAAGGAAGGAAGGAAGGAAGGAAGGAAGGAAGGAAGGAAGGAAGGAAGGAAAGGAAGGAAGTCTGTCAGTCTCAGGTTGTCACCTGTACTTCTGGCCAATCCACTATAAATTGAGAGATTCCTACAACCCCCTCCTGAGGTTCTATTATCTGCTAAACTGCTCACAGGAGTCAGGGAAGTACATTCTTAGATTTACTAGTTCATTTTAAAGGACGTTACAAATAGTACAGATGAACAGCCAGATGAAGAGGTATACAGGGCAAGCTGTGGAAGGGTCCTAAGCACAACAGCTTCTGTGCCCCGAAAGTTTGGGGTGTACCACCCTCCATGTACAAGGGATGTGTTCTTATTCACCAACCTGGAAGCCCACTGACCCCCATATTTTAGAGATTTCTATTGAGGCTTCATCAAATAGGTGTAATCAATTTTTAACTCCATTTTTAGCTCCTCTCCCCTCCCTGGAGAATGGGGTTTGAGCTCAAGGACCAAAGGCTCTAATCTAATTACAATTTGGTCTTCTGGCAACCAGCCCCCATCCTAAAGCTATCCAGGAGCCCACTGAGAGTCACCTCATTAGCACTGAGTTCAGGAGTTCGAGACCAGCCTGGCCAACATGGCAAAACCCTGTCTCTACTAAAAATAAAAAATTAGCTGGGTGTGGTGGGGGGGCTCCTGTAATTCCAGTTACATGGGAGGCTGAGGCTTGAACCAGGAGGAGATCGAGCCACTGCACTCCAACCCAGGTGACAGAACAAAACTCTCTCTCAGAAAGAAAAAATAAAAGATGCTTTTGTCACCCAGCAAATTCCACAGGTTTTAGGAGCTATATGCCAAGAGCCAGGGCAGAAACCAAATATATATGTTTTTTATGAATTATATCACACACATACAATCCTTTAATCCTTACACTTTGTTTTCTCAATTTCTTCTTAGGTAATTAACTTCATGAAAAGCTTCACTCAAAATGTTAACTCCCACCACTATAAAACATTGTGTGTTATGCCTTGAAGTCCTCAAAAAATATCCATTACTTTATGGAATACGTCACGAAAGCATTCACAGAAAAAGAATTTTGCAGTATAATAAAAAAGGAGAGAAAGGAACCTATATTCATTAAATTACAGGTTATATTTCTTGCTAAGATATGTCAGTTCTTAATATTGAAGAAAATGCTAAAAGCATGGACAAGTGAAGTGAACTTAGAAAATTAAAATGTTTTTATTTTGTATATTTTGTATTTGTGAAACCAGTAACTCTTCATTTTTCTCTACAGAATCTTTTTTTAAGAGTAAAGGTCTTTGTATTTTTTTTTTCATTTTACAGGAACTAACTCTAATTCTCCCTTCTTTCAGATCTTGGTTTATTGTTAAAAATAAATGCCTTTCTTTAAAGTAACCTCCCACCTTTTGTGCTGTGCTTGGAAAAGGAAAGAAGAAAGTTGGCTATAAAGAAAACAAAGACTTCGGCTGGCATGAGATGGGAATGATTTAAAATGCTTCCACCCAATTGAGAAGGAAACCTATGGCCCTTTAAAGCTGAACTCCTGGAACCTGCATTTCACATAATTGGAATCAGTGTGAATATCACATGCAGCAAAATGAGAAAATGTCACTAACTCGTCCTTCTTCAGTGAAGAAATGCTTGCCTTTTTTTCTAAGGGCTTGAAAAGGACCTTCTCAGCAGAGAGCATTTTTTTCTCCGTTCTCTTACTCGTGAGTCCTATTTTCCTATATCCCTGAGGAAAACAAGCCTCAAATAAGAAAAAGGTATGGGGCAGTATTGTCCCTGCATTTTCTTTATAAAAGTCCATTCATAAAATATCAGAGGACACCTTCTGCATTAATGAGAGTATTACCTGCTGCTGAACCTCAAGGTGAGGAATGAGCACGTGAGGGTGCAGGGTTGCCCGGGGAGGAGGCTTGCTTTGGCCAGGACCAAGCATTCTGATAGCTCCCTGAGTGACTGTTAAAACTTTTAAATCCATGAAGTGACTCACGGCTCAGTGAGCATATGAAAAAGGTGGCTCAGGAAGTAGACTCCCTGGGTTTAATTTGGTTTCACTTCGCATTTCCAGGTAAAATACAGAATTCCCAGTTAAATTTGAAGTTCAGGTTAATAGCCAATGTTGTGCAGGGTACACTTAAATGGTCAGCCCTCAGTATCTGTGAGTTCTGCATGCATGGATTCAATTAATCATGGATGGAAAATACTCTGGAAAAAATAACTATACAACAATACAAAATATTACAAATAGATACAGGCTAACAACTATTTACGTAGCATTCACATTGTATTAGGTATTATAAGTAGTGGAGAGACGATTTGAAGTATATGGGAAGATATGCATAGGTTATGTGCGAATACCACACCCTTGTATATCAAGGTCTTGAGTGTCTGTGGATTTTGGTATCAGTGGTGGGGTGGTCATATTTGGTATTAGTGGCAGGAGGCGGTCATAGATCCATTCCCCACGAATAACAAGAGGCAACTCTAATAGAAATTTATACGCTTTATGACTTATAAACGTCATATGGCTAGATCTGACAACACTAATTGACCACTCATCTGCTGTATGACCTTAATGTCTCCATGCCTTGATTTCCTCACAAGGATAATATCCCCAAGTAGAGATAACAATAACAATGCCCACATGAGAGGGTTGTTTCCAAGATTAACTGAGTTCATGTTTGCAAAGTACCAGAATAGTACTTTGGCATGTCGTAAGCACTACCTAGATGTTGGTTAAGAAAAATGTGGAAAAAAGAAAAATAAAAATGTAAAATGTATTTGTGGAAAAAATAAAAATCTGAGGCCAGATCAGACAAGCAAAGACTTCGAGCTTTACGAATTAACGCATCTTAGTCTTAGCATCTTCAAGACTGTTAGATGGATCAGCTGAAAGGCATAAGCTATGGGAGAGCTGAACTTGAAACCAACAAGCACTACAGAGGTGATTGCCCCAGAGCTGGAGCCACAAGAGCTATAAAAATAGCCATTGAGCCATCTACACCCTCTCACCCAGCCAACTCACCAAAAGCGGTTTGTCCTGATTGAGAGCAAAGCCCCATCAAAATTGGTTCTTGCAAAGGGAAAGAGGGAGAGCTGGCCTAGAAAGATGCTTGAATCTGAGGTTCAATTTTTTTTAGGGATGAAAGTGGAAATATAGGAGAAACAGCAAAGATGTTCTTGGATTAAGATGGTGTCTATGGTTCTTTTGTCTGGATCTTCTCAAGAGGTGCACAGAGTACCCCAAGTGGCTGCAGAATCCAAAATGGCTAGAGTTCTAGGGCCACAATGAACAGAGAAGAGGGAGACTTCATCTCTGACCTTTTAATCCCTCCTACTTGCCACTGCTGCAAGGTCAATACATTACTCTTCCCAAACTACACCTTCAAGTAAGTAGTGACATGGTCCCATCCCTGGGAATTAACAGTTAAGGGTATTGTGGGATCATAACCAAGAAAATACCATGTGTTACAGGTCAGAGGCAGCAACAGGACAGAAATAGGAGAGTGGGCAGCCTCCTTCCTGGCCGGGAGGACTATAGGCTCAGTGAAGTGGATTAAGCAGCTGGTGGGGACAAGTGAGCGTTTGTCACTGCAGTCCTATATGGTGGCCCCAGAGGTCTCTTGGGCTTGGCTCCTGTTCACAGGACAGAGCCAGCCACAGCTGGTGCAGGAAGCCAGAGAGGCAAGACATTGTATTTTCCATTTAGCTTTCAATTGCTTCCTGCTGTGGACTGGGTTTTTCTTATCTCCCCTGCCCAATTTGCCTTGTTTTTCCTTGTCAATTTCTATCAATTCTGGGAAGCGAAGGGTGTCCTCATCCTTATGCCTACTCTGTGCTAATTCTTACTTTAATTATCTGGGCTTGCTTTCTGACTGCAGAATGTGTGAAAGAAAATGCATCAAGGATCCAATAGGACTCCTAGCCCTTCCCAAGGTCTCCAGGGTCTTGCCTTCAGGTGGTTTTCCCTGTGCCTGCCTGTGAGATAGGTGAGCCTGGGCCTCACTGGGTCAGATGGTGGTGTATCTCCCTCATTTCTGTTCTGTTCAGTCTTTCTGAGCTCTGCAAACATTTCATGAGCATGTATCACACGTCTGGCCCAATGTCCAGTACTGTAGGCTCAGTAATATGTGACCTAATATTTATCGATGGCTTACTATATGCCATGCCTGTAATGTACTTTATCTGCATTGTTTCATTTTTGTTTTACAACAAATTTCTGGGATAGATGCAATTATCGATCCTATTTTACTGAACCTTGCTTTATAGGAACTTATCAGTGAGGAGAAACAGCTAATGACAATACACTGTGAATATTACGTTCAGTCAAATAAGTATCTGGGCACACTTAATTGGCAGCCCCTGCTGGGCACCAGGTTGTACAACACTGGACAAGCCAGGCATGCTCTTGGCCCCCAGGTACCCCTGGGTCAGCAGGAGCAGATAAGCAAGGACAACACAGGCACTGTGGTGGCCTTCCCATGATTTGTAGAAAAACATCATAGGGCCAGGGTATCTCATCCAAGCTAAGAGTACATTTTCTGAAGAAAACAAGCATTCTAGTTTCTAATGACTAAGTGACAACCCTTCCCAACCTTGAAACAACAATGTCTTATTATCTCTAGTGGCTCTGAGGTTCCCTAGGTTTGGTGGGCAGTCCTCATCTTGCTTGGAATCTCTCCCTTGGATGCTGGACAGAGCTGGAGATACCTGACGTCTCGACCAGGCTGAACTCTACGATGACTCCCTCACTCACAGCTCTGACCCTAGGATGGCCAAGCATCCTCACCTGCGTGTGACTTCGCAACATGGCTGGCCGGACTCCTTCTGAGCACAGTGAAGGAAGGTGTACCTCTGCATGGTGCGCAACTGCCACCAGAACCTGCATTCCAAGAGAGCATTTCAGAAAGCACAGGCATCCATGGCCTAGCTTGAAAGGCACTCAGAGGAGCTAATGCCGCATTCAGGAGGGTGTAAGCGAACCCCAAACCAGCCAAGATTGAAGGGATGCAGCCTACAAAAGGGATGAACACAAAGAGGTTGCTTCATCAGGCACCCTGGGGACTCGCCACCACAGGATGGGGGCAGGGGCTGCGACTCATGCATGAAAAAAGAACCTGAGTTCCAGACCAATTATAGAAAATGCTGTCATTCACCCAAGATCTACACATTAAGCAACAGACACTTCACAGTTATTATTTCTCATAATAACAGAATAGTTTTAGAGATATAAAACCTTCACATATTATACATAATAAAATGCATTTCTAATTATGGCCATCTTACGAAGTGGGTATCGTCACTCTTTGTTTTAAAGATTCAGAAAACTGGAGTAACCGGGCTCGCATTTCCTTGTGAGGAGCCACAATGGGGTCTGAAACAAGGTGAGTTTGACTCCAGCCACATAGAGGTCACCTCTGCCTCAATGATCAGCACATCATTCATAAAAAAGGTGATGCCTTAGCCATGTTTTTAAAAAAGGAATAGGAGTTTTCCACATGAATAGAAGACAAATAATTACAAATAGGAAAAGTGCATTTGAATGATTCCTGGTTTGCAGACATTGCTCTGCTCGTATTGCTAAGGTAGGAAGTGCAGGCCCAGGTAGAGGGTGCACAGAAAGGCAAGGGAAGATCCTGGAGGACGACGTTCTCCAGGCCACGTCAGAGTCTCCATCCCGTAGCAGCCGAGAGTCAGAGGATGATTCTGAGTAGGCAGGTGGCATACCCTAGTCCTCTAGGCCTTCCTGGAGAGGTGTGAAAGTCTAAGTTCAGTGGGATCTACACCCTCCTCCTGATAAACAGAGGGACAGCCCTCTGCTGTGGCTGGACAGACTGAGCTCCTGGAAGGTGGCCAGTGTGCTCAGTCATAGCACTTCCTCATGTGTTTAGCACCAAACCTGCTACATATTGGGTGACAATTGAATAAAGTATGGATGGAGGCTTTAGTTAAATGAAAAGTAACAAGATTTGTGGCTTTTAAGAAAGAAACCTGCGGACAAAATCCTGCATTGTCCTTTCCTATGAGGCCAACCAGAGCCATCAACTGCCTCTGCTTGAAGTGCTGTGTGATCACATGGCCAAGCTCCATGCCTCTCTTTCTGACTTTCTCTGCTTGCATCAACCCCTCCTAGATTGGCTGCAGCTGTTGCCTGTGCCAGCAGGGTTTGAGGGAGAAGATGAATTCAGATTTGGGTAGTGCATCTGAGACCTCAGGAGGAAGGGATGAGAAGAGAATTCAGGATTGGGGATATCAGCTTGAGAAGTGTCCTTCTATACCTCATAGCAGTGGGTAACCAAAGGGGTGAGAGCCATTTTCCAGGAGGACTATGTATCCTGAGAAGAGAGGGGAGACAGAAAAGCCCAGAGAACCTCCAGGCAGGCTTCTTAGCTGAGACTATGGTACTACCATCTATTAAGTTAGGAATCTGACAGCTAGCCTGAGCTCTCCGGTTTGATTTGCCATCACATGACATTTGCCATCGAGTCACAGCACTTTTGCCTTCACTTGCCCTCTCCTGGCCAGTGGTCCCACCACAGCTTCATACACCCTTCTCACTTTGCAGCAGCTTCTCTGCTGGTGTCTCTGCCTCCAGTTTTGACCCTTTGCTTCATCTCCAAACTATATCCTTCTGAAAGGCAGACTCATATCACCACGAGATTCAGTAGTTTAGTATTGTCAAGATGCTCAAGCTCTGTAGAATAATTTTGAGATGCATTTTGCTTTTTGCTCATGACCAATGCCCACCATTCTCCCTGCACACAACTGTTTGCTTGGGCCTCCTACAAATCCTCAGACACCACTCCTGCAGCCCCCTCAGCTCCAGCCTGTCTTGCTTTTGAGCCTCTGTACCCTCTGTTCCCTGATTCTTTCTACCGGGAATATCCCTCCCTCTCTCAAATCCTGGGTGAATATCCAACCCTTCAAGAAGCACCTTCAGCCTTGGAAGTCAGTGTTGCCCTCCTCCCTGCCCCACTCTGTGTTGTGATCACAGTATCTTCAAATCAATCAACAACGACAAGAGATATCTTTGCCTGTCAGAGCCATCCAGAGAAGTCGAGAAAAACCCATTCAAAAAGAATTACTTTCCAGCCTGTTTCTGAATTCTTAGAACACCTTTCCCATTCACATACCTGCCCTTATAGAGGGAAGTCCATGACTTATACCCATGCCTGTGAGTGCAAAATAACCTTGGCTATAAGCAACATTGGTGGATACAGGGAACAGGGACACTGCAGGTACCCAGAGAAGGGTACAGAATGAAAAGTTTGGTCATTGCAGGTGTGCTCAAGGCCATACTGGGTGCTTTCTCACCTTCTAAATCCATCATACTGAGCCCAGAGCTGAGCTTGCTGTGGATGCCCAGCCACATTATATGGTATAATAAAACTGTTAAACTTCAAACCACACACTTTCTGTTCTCAGGGCAGGATGCCCCAGCCACTGGAAGCTTATCTATAAAGAAGTCCCCTGCTGACCTGTTACCATTGCCCAGGGTGCCCCATTTCCCACCCATGTGTCCAAGGATTCCCTGTTCAAAATACTCCAGCAAGAGTGAGGGATCCCGGGAAACTGGCATTTGGTAAAAGTAGATTCTATTTCTCCACACTCCTCTAGGCACTATCAGCAAGCACTGTCTCATTTAAGCCTCTCTCAATTTGAAATATGTTTATCTGCCATTATTGAGGGGACTGCAAAGTCCACAAAAGTTAAGTGGCTTGTTATCGTCACATGACTAGGACCTAGCCAGACACCAACCCAGGTCTCTGGGACTCCAGGCACCAAGTTCATTCTACTCCACCACGCACACCTCTCTGCCTTGCTACCTGACGCCACAGAATAGTCATTCCAGCTCCCTGTGCCCTTTTCTACACTAACTTTCTTCTTGCTTCAGCAATGATGCTATTACAGGTTTCTATTATTTGCAGATATTCACTGTGGGCGATTTCTCTAGAAAAACACTCTGTCTGTGCTATGATACGGTATGTGTACCAAAAGCTTGCGATTTGTTTTTTCACCTTTTCTTTTGACAGTGGATATTTTTCTAAGCCCCACTTTTCTGCTGGTATTAACAGCATCTTATTTTTAGAAAATTACTTCTTAGGGTTCTTCTGATGCACAAGAAGCCGCTCCTCTCAAATGCAATTTCCATTACACCATCCTTCCAGTAGATGTGAGAGGGCAGGAGATAAGCAGTAGTTTGAAGTGCCAGAAAGAAGCCTTTAACTGAACAACAAAAGAGAAGGTTTGGATGCACTCCTCAAGCACAGGGTCCAGAAAACAAGAAGCCGGGGCATTTGCAAAGAAAATAAAAACCCCAGTCAGTTGCTCACAGGCAGCCACTGAAGTGGAAATCTCAGCTTTGAAGAGGAATGAGGAGTGGAAAGGCATCCTAGAAAAATACCTGTAAGACGGTTCTGGAAACCCGGATTAGCTGGCATTTCCAGTCTTCCCCATGAGTCAATAAAATCCAGAACTCGTGAAAGTGCTTTTATGGGTAGGTGGGTGATAGAAACATCTGTACATATTCATTTAGCTATTTTTAGATTTTTTTCTATTTTTATATTACATTAATCAAAATTTTAAGGTATCTGTGAGACTACACACTATAAAATCATAAAATATAAATTTCAAAAGGACTGAGCATTATGTGTGTCACACATACATGCTTAATAAATATGAGTTTGAGTGAATGAATGAATGAATGAAGATCAACTGCAAGAAGACACCAGGTGGTATGGATGGAAACCTAATGAACTGCAGAGAGGCAGGTTTTGAGATCCCACACACTAACCAATTTTGCTACCAAATTTTTGGAAGGCCAGTGTGGAAAGAAAAACAGGAACCTGGACTCTAGCCCCAGTTCTGCTGCTGACCAATTTGGAGTCTGCAGCGGCTCCTCTCTGGGTCTCCATTTCTTCACTAATCACACAACACTCCTGTGAGCCCCTGGCAGGTGGGACCTGCCCTCCATCCTAATCTTCCCCATCAGAAGTGGCCCCAAGTCCCTCAGTAAATGTTTGTTGAATGAACACTCTCCATTCATTTTTACAGCCAAACCTTCTGTCTGACCCTTCCCCTTCATGACACTGACCACAGAGTAGAGCTTGCCTCTCCTGTGGGTGGAGTGGGATGGACTACTCAGCACCCGTCACCCACCCACCTGGTTCTCCCCAGGCTCTCACTCAGGAGCTCCCAATAGCACATGCCTTACAGCTCTTCTGCGGGAGCTGACATCTCTAAAGAGATGTGGGAAAAGGGCACTGGGACACAAACACTGGAGTCACAAAGTGCTTTTCTGGGAAGCTGGGGGGAAAGCCTTGGGAAAATGCACCTCTTTAATAGTTCCCTGAGTCTCTGATTCCTTTAGGATTGCTCTCCATGCCCACCCACCAATAGCTTGCTGAGCACATTCTGAAATGGAATCACAGGGCCATCTAATGCCCACTAGTATTAATGCCATCCTTACATTGAGAAGACATCCCTCATTCAGCCCTATACTGTGGCTAAGAGAATATCCTAGAGACAGGTACCTCAACTTTCAGAATAGATAAATGTGTAGGAAAATAATCTGTATACAACACTCTTTTTGCACCTACATTCTCTGACTGCAAATTCTGACTATGAACTCGAGATATGTTCTTCTAGGAAACCTTTTGGTTTAGAGACCACATTTATGCATATAAACAACTTCTTGGTATACACACTTCTGAAAGAAAAGCATTTCCTAATGAATGATTAAATTCAAAGCTAACCATTCAATGAGAATGCAAAAGAGCTAGGCTTCTTTTTCATATCTGCCAGAAGAGCTTAGCTATATAAAAATGAACTAAAAACAAACAAGGTTGTCAATTCAACTAATAAAAATATTTGAGTGGTATATTTCCCCAGGTTTTTCTCAAATCCCCTTTTTAAATCTCTCAAGCAAGAGAAGTGACATTTCACTTGGTGACAGAATAGCAGTCCATAGAACCAGGATTGGAATACTCCTGTAAATGGGTGCATACTCATAACTGGTTCTCTCTCTCTCTCCCTGGCATACATATATATTATATTCTCCACTCATGATCGTATGAGGAGAATATAGGGATCATGTGCATTAAGATATAACAAAAGCCTTTAGGGAGTGTAGAGCAAATCGGTTCACTTACAAATTCTTTGACTCTTTTTCTCAGGCATCTTCTGTGGGTAACACTAAATGACTGAAGAAATATGTATAAATAGGGGCAAAACTTTGAAACTATGGCAGAGCCAACAGGAAGCGGAGCAGGGAAGAAGAGGAGCTGTGTATTTAAGAAAAAATAGAAAAGGTCTCCCTATCCTGTGAGTCTTTGGCCTGAAATCAAGCAGATGGAGACCCAGCACTGTGGAGAGCTGTGACTTAAAGACTGGAGAGTATGGCATGCAAGTAGGTCTAAACTTCAAAGACAATATTTGACACTCTAGGGACTACATGATTTGAAGTGGTTTCGTGGCCACACATGACAAAGTCACATTTATGTACATACTACTGCACACAAAGACACATACACACACACAAATACATTAATATACATATGTGGATACATATGTGTGTATGTATACATAATTTTATAGTTAGGGCATGTAGTTTGTAGAAAGTTTTAAAATACTGAACAATAAAATAATGAAAATAGAAAATCCCCTGTCATGACACCATCTTTCAGTAGCATTTTGGTATATTTTGAAGTGGCTTCTTTTCCTGTGTAGTTAGAAAATAGAAAAGTAGATTTAGAAAAATAAAATCTGACAGGTCGATAAACTAATAGACAGAAATAATTTAGAGAGTGGAAAATATAGATATATCATTAAGTAAATGCAATTGAAAACCACAATGAGATATTATCTAACACCAGTCAGGATAGCTATGATTAAAAAGTCAAAAAATAATAGATGCTGGTAAGATTGTAGAGAAAAAGGAATGCTTATACACTGTTGATGGGAGTGTAAATTAGTTCAGTCATTGTGGAAGAAAGTGTGGCAATTCCTCAAAGACCTAAAGACAGAAATAGCATTTGACACAGCAATCCCATTACTGGGTCTAGTCCCAAAGTAATACAAATCATTCTATTATAAAGACCAATGGCTGTGTACATTCATTGAAGCAGTATTCGTAATAGCACAGATATGGAATCAACCTAACTGTCCATCAGTGATAGACTGGGTAAAGAAAAAGTAGTACATGTACACCATGGAATACTATGCAACCATAAAAAAGAGGAGATCATGTTCTTTGCAGGGACACGGATAGAGCTATAGGCCATTATCCTTAGCAAACTAACACAGGAACACAAAACCAAATACCACAAGTTCTCACTTATAAGTGGAGCTAAATGATAACACATGGACACACAGAGAGGAATAAGACACACTGGGGCCTATCAGAGAGTGGAGCATGAGAGGAGAGAGAGGATCAGGAAAATCAATTAACGGGTACTAGGTTTAAGAACTGGGTGATAAAATAATCTGTACAACAAACCCTCCTGACACAAATTTACCTATGTAACAAACCTGTACTTGTATCCCTGAACTAAAAGTTAAAAAAATACAAATATATATTACAAATGTAAAGGTGCATATTAACATATATGTTAAATATCATGCTGTATCCATCATTTTATATCCTGCTTTTTCCCATTTTTATATTGTGTATTTTTCCTTGCTATTAAACACTCTTGGAAATAGAATTCTTAAGGACTGATTATATTTCTACATTTGGATATAACTTGATTTATTTAACTACTACCCTATTATGGATCATTTTATATTATAAATATAGTATATAACATACAATGTAATATATAAACATATATTATAATTAAAAGCCCTTTATATTATAAATATGTGAGATATATACATATATCATTAAATATAAATATAAATATATATAAATATATTTATATATAAATATATTTATATATGAATATATAATTAAAATTATATATATAATTATATATATAAACATATTTTTATATATTTATATTTATATATATTATATAAATATAAATATAAATATATATATATAAATATATAAATATAATTATATATATAAATATATTA
>CAUYLG010009843.1:0-51017 GCA_963573385.1 Cacajao melanocephalus
AAAGAGTCGCGCTGGCGACACGTGTGGCTCCTCCGCCGGGAATCTCCCAGTTTGTGGGCCACAGAAATTCGTCTAAAATTGCGGCGCCCACTCGCTCTCTGTGCTTTCACTGGGAGCTACAATCCTGGGCTGTTGTTAATCGGCCATCTTGGATCTCTCCTATCTTCATGTATTTCTAAGTAAAATAATCACTATCACCTTAGCCCAAGGAATGAGAAAAATATCTTATGCATTGACTTAAAGTCTTACAGTTTCCATAGGACAACGAATATACTACAAATTGCCCACAGATGCAACTTAAGTATTACTATACAGTAATTCTGGAATTGGAATATATGTACATTAAAATGCTTTTGGTATTTTAATTTATTCACATAAATGCTACACCTGCACTTAGCATTTCTGTTATTTTTATTTTTAAAATTCTTAGTATAATTAATTTAAAGATATATTTTACTTTCTGCCTTTAAAGAGTTTTGCTCAGATGCTTGTTTTATTTAAAAACAAAGTAAGATAATAAAGTTAGCTAGATATTGTTTACATGAATATTTTCATTTAATTGGATCGACATCAAACTTAGAATGACTGTGACAATTCAACTGTTAATACAAACATTATAGGATAAATTAATTGTGGAATGAGAAGGGACCAGATGCCCCATTGCATAATCTCACCCAATGAAAGGCAAATCATGCTTAGTCAGTTTGGGATGCTATAACAAAGACACCATAGATTGTGTGGCTTAAACAATGAACATTTATTTCACAGTTTGGAGGCTGGGAAGTCCAACATAAGGACTGGCATATCCAGTGTCTGAACACCACCTTCTTCCTGGCTTGTAGACAGTGGCCTTCTTGTTGTAGCTTCATAGGCAGGGCAGAGAGATAGATCATCTCTCCAGAGTCTCTTTTTATGAGGGCACTAATCCCATTATGAGGCCTCTACCTTCATTACCTACTTACTTCACAACAGCCCCACCTCCAAATACCATCGTATTGGGGATTCAGGCTTCAACATATGAATTTTGGGGGTACAAAGCATTCAATTTATATTATTGACTATTTTAAAACAAAGTCATTCAGCTAATTCTTGAACACCACCAGAAATGGGAATCTGATTACTTTATAAGGCAAAATATTCAAGGGAGCTTCCAAGTGCATTTGATCTTTGAGATTTTTAAATCAATTTTTCCATATTGAAATTGTATAGTTTTTTCATGGCTAAAATTTTGGAATAAGGCTTTCTACATACACACACACACACACACACACACACATTCAGTTATTTTTAATGCTTCAATCCACACAGTGTAAAAACCTTCATTCTCTGCACATATTCTGAAGAATACTACCACCTCTAATACGCTATCAGCAGAGCCATTCAAGTCTCTCCATTTTAAAATGAAATTAAAAACGTGAAGACTCATGATTTGAGATACAAGGAACAGAAAAATGCATCTGTAATCTGTTTATGAACCTACAATGAGTTAAAACAAAGGAATGCATACATACCGTTCCCATAAAATATTGAATCTCAAGGTTTCCGAGGACTTTGTAAAGATTAGGTAGCCCATGTTTCTATTCAGATTTGAATTCTCTCTCTAATGTTCCCAAATTTTTAATTAAAAAAAACTCCATTATTACATGATAATTATTTAAATATTTATGAGCTCTTACTTAAATTCTATACTGGAATTGAATATAAAACGTTCTCTATGCAAATGAAATCTATATTTTCAGAGTATTACATAGTGATATTACTTGATCCTCTGTTAACATAATGGCATAGGATTATTCAATTCTATTTAAAAATTCTCCAAGTTTTATTTGTCATTGATATATATACTTAGCTGTGCCGTAACATTAATCAAAATTTAAGACATTATTTCATACTTGTTAGGTTGTGAATGGATTCCAAAAAGAATAAGATTAATACTTTTCCTCAAGAAAGATATTATAGACTTTCCTTAATGAGTATTGGGTCTCTGTATACAACTATACATTCCTGGTCCTTTTTCCCTTTAGAGTAAATGGCATGACCTTTCAGTTAGGAGATATTAGTGAATATTGGAAATTGCACTAAGACAGTTAGTCTGAAGACTGTTTCTTAACTTTGACTCCATCAGTAAGTAGCTGATTGACTTTAAGCAAGCCTGTCAATGGTTCCATGCTGCATATATTGTATTTGTGAAATGAAAACTTTGAATCAGATAAATTCTGAAGTATTTGAAAGTTCCCAAACTCTGTGAATGTCTAAATTGATGCTAACTCAAAAGTTATAATCAATACCTGTCTTGCTAAGAAGTCAGAATTTAAAATATCAAGCTAGATATAAATAATTTAACCTACAACTTTTTCTATTCATTTAGTAAGTTTCAATATCTTTACTAAGTAAATGACAGCATTGTTTTAGGTTACCTGATTTAAATTCAGAGAAATACATTGGATTGATAGAATAGCAAGGTAAGTTTTTATACATGCATGAGACTTCTTGATTAAAAGCTCCTCTGTGTGTGTGCATCTATGTGTGTCTGTGTATGTGTAACACATTTGGCTGGCTTCTGCATTAGGGGTCATTATAATGTGTATGACTTTCGAAAAGAATGCTTTTCAACCAGTCAGTGCTGTGTGTGTGTGTGTGTGTATGTGTGTGTATTTTGGATAAATGCAACAACATATAATAAACAGCTCTCCTTATATATGAATAATATAACTTAAAAATGAACTTCTGTGTAAAAATAGCTTTTTTCTGTTAACATATGTGAAAATGTTCTACCATAAGTACTACTTTTCTGGAAAGAGTACAAAAATATCATGATTTGTTGCTCATTAGCCATTCAGTTGCTTAAAATTCAGCATCTGGTTCTCATTACAAACTTATTGTATTTAGTTTTGCTTATGTATTATCAGTTGCTCAAGTGAATCAATACGATTTCCAAGAATTTTAGAGTAAGTCTGTATATTGGCTGATATATGGTGGCTTTTTACATATTTATAAATAAAAGTCTTTTTTATTTCAGTAAAATGAATTAGAGATTGGTTATATTAAAAGAAATAATACTATATAATACTCAAGTATTATAAAAATGAAAATAGTTTTATGGTGATAAGTATATATATATATCACTAATATATATTAATGAAACACTTTGTCACATTAAATTTAGCAGTTTTTAATCATAGTGTTGTTCACATCATCTTGTTGAACCACTGACATAGTTTTAATATTTAAAATTATACAGTCATTGTTAACACTGCTTAATTAAAAAACATATTTGTCAGGTCTATAAAAATACTTAAGGGTTGCCAGATTTTGCAAATGAAAATACAGGATTCACAGTTAAATTTGAATTTCAGATAAACAACAAATAATTTGTAGTATTTCTTTTGCAGTATTTGGAATATACACTAAATAATTATCCATTGTTTATTTCAAATTTAAATTTATCTAGGCATCCTGTATTTTATATGGCAAATCTCTTTAGCATAAAAATATACAACAGGTTAAAGCTTTTTTTTCTGAAAGATACATATATCTCTCAGAAATATATATAGTATCACCTCAGTTATCTGGAAGTCAAACTGTTTACTTCTTAAGGCTAAAGAATGAGGTATCATTAGAATTACAGGCAGACGGGGACATAAGGAATGTAACCAGGGAAGGAAAACAGAAGAAGAAAATACCAAACTACTCTGGCTCCATACACATGACTTGTGAACATCTATTAATAGCAACTGTGAAAATAGCCAAACACAAAGTGAGAAGAAGGATTGAGCCTGATGCTCCGAAATTGGTGTACTTCACACCAGATGAAAAGCAATACTCATATCAGCAATCAATTGCACAAAACCTGAAAACCATTTAGGAGAGAGAATGGGAAAACAAAAAAATAAAAGAGGAATGATGAGAAAGAGAAAAAGAGAGTTACAAAGAGCCAAGGTAATGACAATAGGAGTGGAGGTCTTAATAGAACAGGAGATCCAGTCACTTAGATAAATTCTGCCATTGTAGAACTATAATGGGTTGCATTGGTCCTTCATTCTCAAGAACTGACAATAGTATAAGTATGCCACTCCCTGTAAAGCCACATTGTCATTTGGCCAACTTTGTAGCATACAAAGAATAGAAATGAAGAAGCTCCTGGCAAAAACCATTTTTTGATTCAGGTAATCACAATAGTGCAAATCAGTCTTGCTGAAAATATCCAAATTTCAGTGATATGAGAGAAGATAAGTAATTTACCTAAAGTCACCACAGTTAGTAAAGGAGCAAAATCAGGACTCAGCCTATGTTTTACACCAAAGTTACATGTTTATTTTACTTAATACTTTTATACCTACCAACAGTTTTATTTGCTCAGGAAGAAGAGTCACTATGGTAGAGATGAGTTAAACCATAATGCAGTGGAGATATGTGACTTTCATGGTAGCTTATTCATGGAAAACAAAACCACATTAAGTATGTCATAAAATCCAACAGGTGAAAGATGAGAAAATATCCTTATTGTGTTCTCATTCTAATTGAAAAGACATAAATGCAGTATATGAAAATACTTAGGAATAGTCATGTGACAAATCAAAATGAAAGGAGGGTTAACTCTGAGTGCTGAGAAATAAAGACCCATGGAACTGTAGGTAGTTTATTCCCAGAAGAGTTCAGCAGGAATTGAATATAGAATGTATAAAATATTGATGAATTCTTGACCATTTGAACACGTATTAATGCTATAATTAGTAAGTATCCTTGGCACACTGGTCACCTACTTACAAAATGCTTTTCTAAGTATTTATATAAAGGATTTATATAAAGGACCTCCCAACCCTATATTCATTGTCAGTCACTGTGATTCCAATTCCCATGTTTTATTTTCTTTTTAGTTGTTTACTATCATGGTAAATTATTGTTTCATTTCCACCACTGCCCCTATTTGCAGCATAGAAAATATAAGCTTCATGACAACGGGGGTTTCCTCTGAGCTGTTTGCTATTCTATCACCAACACCCAGCATAATGACTGATTCAGAAAAAAAGAATGCTCAATCTTTGTTTAAAGAATGCCAGAATGAAAGACTGATACTTAAATAAACCAATGCAGTGCTTGTAAGAAATAAAATTTTTGTTTGTTTTATGTTCTGGATACAGAGTATGGGTCTCATATTCTCTGATTATCTTGCATTTTAAAACCTAGTCTCTACTTTTGAGCTCTCAGGTAATAATTTGAGTTAGTATAAAATTCATAGATCACTGTTTTTGTCAAATAATGAAAGTCCCCAGAGATTTTTGGGGCTGGTCATGTGATTATTTAATGTTGTTCAAATAATCAGTAGTTGTTTAGTTTAAATTATTTAATTCTGTTTAATTTTGAGGGGGTTTTATTGTTCATTTCCCTAGTATGTATTGTACCTGCTTAATCTACTAAACTTTAGGGGCTGTTATTATTTCATTAAACTTTCTTCTATCATGTATTTCAATACTTTTACATTTTATTTGGTTTCTACCAACCAATTATACTTCCTTCCTATATTGCAATTATTAGGAGGTATGATCAATGTGTTCAGAAATAATGATGGCTAGTTTTCTTACCTAAGACATCTTGGAATTTTGGCTAGAAAGACACCAGAAAACAGAACACCCCCTTCTAATGTGACTTGTTATTGAGACATACACAGCATAGCATGGTGACAATTAATGGCCCAATTGAAAATTGTCTCTCTTGCAATTTTCTATATAAGGATAATGGAAACAGACATTAATTAACTGTTTAGTTCCTAACAAGAACTATACTAATACCAGTCCCCTGTGAACTAGCTCTTAATGGTACAGTGCTGCAGACAATCAAACTTGCTCACAGCCACCTTAATCCAAAATAAAGCTTACAAAGATAAGTATATTTCCAATCACCTTATTTTGTAACCCAGGAAACTAATTCAAAATAGTTTAAGTGACTTGCTCAAGGTTAGCCCAGCCCCTCTTGACTCTCAGTTAATTACTTTTTCCATTAAATAATTCGTATGTTACATTTGGACACTATAGATCAAAAGATTTCGGAATGCGAACTACATGAAAATATGTCAAGAGCTTACTCATGCCAACTCTTCAACCATCATGGATTTCCTTTGTGTCTTTTTCTAGATGAAAATATAGTCATGTGTCACTTAATGACAGGGATATATTCTAATAAATGCATTTCATTTTCATTATAGTTTGAACATTGAGAGTGCACTTACACAAACCTAGATGGTATAGCCTACTGTGTATCTGGGCTATACTGTATAGCCTACTGCTCCTAGGATACAAACCTATACAGCATGTCACTGTACTGAATACCATAAGCAATTGTAACATAATGGTAAGTATTTATGTTTCTAATCATATCTAAACATGGAAAAGGTACTGTAAAAATGTGGTGTAAAAGACAAAAAAGTGGTACACCTATATAGGACACTTAACCGTGAATGGACCTTGTAGGACAAATTTGCTCTGGATGTGTCAGTTAGTGGTGAATGGATGTGAAGGCCTGGACATTGCTCTCTACAACTGTAAACACTGTACACTAAGGCTACACTAAATTTAATATTAGAAATATTTTTCTTTTTTGTAATTCAACTTTTAAGTTCAAGGGTACATGTGCAGGATGCGCAGGTTTGTTATGTAAGTAAAGTGTGCCATGGTGGTTTGCTGCACAGATCATCCCATAACCCAGATATTAAGCCCAGGATCCGTTAGCTGTTCTTCCTGATGCTCTCACTCTCCCTACCACCCTACTTGACAGGCCTCAGTGTGTGTTGTTCCCCCTGCATGTGTCCACGTGTTCTCATTGTTCAGCTCCCATTTATATGTGAGAACGTGCAGTGTTTGGTTTTCAGTTCCAGCGTTAGGTTGCCAAGGATAATGGCTTCCAACTCCATCCATGTCCCTACAAAGGACAGGAGCTCATTCTTTTTTATAGCTGCATAGTATTCCACAGTGTATACATACCACATTTTATTTATCCAGTCTCTGATTGATGGGCATTTGGACTGATTCCATGTCTTTGCTGTTGTGAATAGTGCTTCAATGAACGTACACATGAATGTATCTTTATAACAGAATGATTTGTATTCCTTTGGGTATATATCCAGGAGTGGGATTGATGGATCAGATGGTACTTCTGCCTCTAGATCTTTGAGGAATTGCCACAATGTCTTCCATAACCATTGAATTCATTTTTACTCCCATCAACAGTGTAAAAACATTCCTTTTCCTCTGAAACTTTGACAGCATCTGTTATTTTTTGACTTTTTAATGATAGCCATTCTGACTGGCGTGAGATGGTATCACATTGTAGTTTTGATTTGCATCTCTCTAATGATAAGTGATATTGAGCCTTTTTTCACATGTTTGTTGGCTGCATGTATGTTTTCTTTAGAGAATTATCTGTTCGTGTCTTTTGCCCACTTTTTAATGTGGTTGATTTTTCTTGTAAATTTGTTTAAGTTCCTTATAGACTGTGGATATTACATCTTTGTCAGATGGATTGATTGAAAAAAATTTTCTCCCATTCTGTAGGTTGTCTATTCACTCTAATGATAGTTTCTTTGGCTGTGCAGAAGCTCTTTAGCTTAATTAGATCCTATTTATCAATTATTGCTTTTGTTGCAACTACTTTTGGTGTTTTCGTTATGAAATCTTTGCCTGTGCTCATGTCCTAAATGATATTGCCTAGATTTTATTCTAGGGTTTCTATAGTTTGGGGTTTTACATTTAGTCTTTAATGCATCTTGAGTTAATTTTTGTGTGAGGTGTGAGGGAGGAGTCCAGTTTCAGTTTTCTGCATATGACTAACCAGTTCTCCCACAACCATTTATTAAACAGGGAATCCTTTCCCCATTGCTTGTTTATGTTAGGTTTGTTGAAGATTGGATGGGTGTAGGTGTGCTGTCTTATTTCTGAGTTCTCAATTTTTTTTTTTTTTTTTGAGGCAGAGTAGCTCTGTCACTAAGGCTGGAGTGCAGTGGTATGATTTCAGCTCACTACAACCTTCACCTCCTGGGTTCTAGCAACTCTGCTGCCTCAGCCTCCCAAGTAGCTGGGACTATAGTCATGCACCACCACATCTGGCTATTTTTTGTATTTTTAGTAGAGATGGGGTTTTACCATGTTGGCCAGGCTGGACTCAAACTCCTGAACTCAAGTGATACTCCCACCTTGGCCTCCTAAAGTGCTGGGATTATAGGAGTGAGCTACTGCACCCAGCCCCAAGTTCTCTATTCTGTTCCATTGGTCTATATGTCTGTTTTTATACCAATATCATGCTGTTTTAATTTTTTTATTATTGTAGCCTTGTAGTATAGTTTGATGTCAGGCAGTGTGATGCCTCAGCTTTGTTCTTATTTCTTAGAATTGTCCTGGCTCTTCTGGCATTTTTTGGGTTCAGTATTAATTTTAAAATAGTTTTTTTCTAATTCTGTGAAGAATTATCGATGATAGTTTAATGGGAATAGCATTGAATCTATGAATTACTTTGGACCACATGGCCATTTTCATGATATTGATTCTTCTTATTCATGAGCATGGAATGTTTTTTTCCATTTGTTTGTGTCCTCTCTGATTTCTTTCAGCAGTGGTTTATAGTTCTCATTGAAGAGGTCCTTCACTTCCCTTCCCTTGTTAGCTATATTCCTAGGTATTTTATTCTTTTTGTGGCAGTTGTGAATGGGAGTTCATTCATGATTTGGCTCTTGGCTTGTCTGTTCTTGGTGTATATGAATGCCAGCACTTTTTACACACTGTATCCTGAGACTTTGCAGATGTTTCATATCAGTTTAGGGAGCTTTTGGGCTGAGACGATGGGGTTTTCTAGATATAGGATCATGTCATCTGCAAACGAAGATAATTTGACTTTTTCTCTTCCTATTTGGGTACTTTTAATTTCTTTCTCTTTTTTATTGCCCTGGCCAGAACTTCCAATACTATGTTGAATAGTAGTGTTGCAAGAGAGCATCCTTTTCTTGTGCCGATTTTCAAGGGGAATGTTTCCTCTTATTGCCCATTCAGTATGACATTGGCTGTGGGTTTATCAAATGGCTCTTATTATTTTGAGGTATGTTCCTTCAATACCTAGTTTACTGAGAGTTTTTAACATGAAAGGATGTTAAACTTTATCGAAGGCCTTTTCTTCACCTATTGAGATAATGATATGGCCTTTGTCTTTGATTCTGTGTAGGTGGTGAATCACATTTTTTGATTTGCATATGTTTTACCAAACTCACATCCTAGGGATTAAACCAACTTTATTGCGGAACATAAGCTTTTGATGTGCTGCTGGATTCATTTTGCCAGTATTTTATTGAGAATTTTTGCATCACTGTTTGTCAGGGATATTGGCCTGAAGTTTTCTTGTTTTTGTTGTATCTCTGCCAGGTTTTGGTATCAGGATGATTCTGGCCTCATAGAATGAGTTAGAAAAGAGTCCCTTCTCCTCAATTGTTTCAGATCATTTTAGTAGGAATTGTACAAGCTCTTATTCATACATCTGGTAGAATTCAGCTGTTGAGTCCTTCTGGTCTTGAGCTTTTTTTTGGTTGGTAGGCCATTTCTTACTGCCTCCATTTTGGAGCTTGTTATTGGTCTGTTCAGGGATTTCATTTCTTCCTGGTTCAGTCTTGGAGGGTGTATCTGTCCAGTTATTTATCTGTTTCTTCTAGATTTTCTAGTTTCTGTGCATTGTATGGTATTTATGATACTCTCTGATGGTTGTTTGTATTTCTGTGGGGTCAGTAGTGATACATCACTTATCATTTCTGATTGTGTGTTTATTTGATTCTTCTCTCTTTTCTTCCTTATAAGTCTAGCTAGTCATCTATTTTATCTTTTTTTTTTTTTTCAAAAAATCAGCTCTTGGACTCACTAATCTTTTGAATTTTTAAAAATATCTCTAGCTCCTTCAGTTGCACTCCAATCTTGGTTATTTCTTGTCTTATGCCAACTTTGGAGCTTATTTACTCTTGGTTCTCTAGTTCTTTTAGTTCTGACGTTAGATTGTTAACTTGACATCTTTCTAGTGTTTTGATGTGGGCATTTAGTCTAAAAATTTCTCTCTTAACACCACTTTAGCTGTGTCCCAGAGATTCTGGTATGTTGTCTCCTTTTTGTCATTCGTTTCAAAGAACTTGACTTCTGCCTTAATTTCATTTCTTACCCAGGAGTCATTCAGGAGCAGGTTGTTCAGTTTCTAGGTAGTTTTGTGGTTTTGAGTGAATTTCTTAATTTTGAGTTCTAAATTGATTGTACTGTGGGCTGAGATACTGTTTGTTATGATTTTATTTCTTTTGCATTTGCTGAGGAGTTTTTTTCTTTCTTCTGATGACATGATCAATTTTTGAGTAACTACTGCATGGCTATGAGAAGAATGTATATTCCATTGTTTTTGGTTGGAGAGTTCTATAGATATCTGTGAGGTCCACTTGATTCAGCACTACGTTCAGGTCCTGAATATCTTTGTTAATTTTCTGCCTTGCTGATCTGTCTAATATTGTCAGTGGGCTAGTAAAGTCTCCCACTATAATTGTTTGGGAGTCTAAGTCTCTTTGTAGGTCTGTAAGCACTTGCTTAAAAAATTCGGGTGCCCCTGTACTGGGTGCATATATATTTAGGATAGTTAGATCTTCTTGTTTAATTGAACCCTTTACCATTATGTAATGTCCTTCTTTTTCTTTTTTGATCTTTGCTGGTTTAAAGTCTGTTTTGTCAAACTAGGATTGTAACCCCTGCTTTTTTTTCATTTCCTTGCTAATTTTTCTCTGTCCCTTTATTTTGAGCCTATGCATACCCTTGCACATGACATGCCTCTCGTGAAGACAGTATACAAATGGGGATTGGCTCTGTATCCAGCTTGCCATTCTGTGACTTCTAATTGAGGCATTTAACCCATTTATGTTTAAGGTTAGTATTGTTATGTGTGAATTTGATCCTGTCATCATTAAGCTAGCAGGTTATTTTGCAGACTTGTTCATGTGGTTGCTTCATAGTGTCACTGGTCTGTGTACCTCAGTGTGTTTCTGAAGTGGCTGATAATGGTCTTTCCTTTTCATATTTAGTGTTTCCTTCAGAAGCTCTTGCAAGGCTGGCCTGGTGGTGATGAAGAATTCTCTCAGCATTTGCGTGTCTGAAAAGGGTCTTATTTCTCCTTTGCTTATGAAGCTTAGTTTGGCTGGATATATAATTCTGGGTTGGAAATCATTTTCTTTAAGACTGTTGAATATTGGCCTTGAATCTCTTCTGTACTGTAAGGTTTCCACTGAGAAGTCTGCTGTTAGACTGATGTGCTTCCCTTTGTAGGTGACCTGGCTTTTCTTAACATTTTTTTCCTCTGGCTATTCTTAACATTTTTTTACCTTTCATTTCAACCTTGGAGAATCTGATAAATATGTGCCTTGGAGTTGATCTTGTTATGGAATATCTTCATTTCCCTTGATTTCCTGAATTTGAATGCTGGCCTGTCTTGCTAAGTTGGGGAAGTTCTCCTGGATGATATTCTGTAGTATGTTTTCCAACTTGGTTCCATCTTCCCCATCTCTTTCATGTATCCCAATCATAAGTTTGGTCTTTTTACATGATCCCACATTTCTCAGAAGTTTTGTTTTGTTTGTCCCTTTTTACTCTTTTTTCTTACATAATTCCAAATTTTGGAAATTTTGTTCATTCCTTGTCATGTTTTAATCTCTACTCTTCTCTGCCTGTCTTATTTCAAAATGATAGTCTGAAAGCTCTGCAATTCCTTCTACCACATGATTGATCTATCTATTCTGCTATTGGTACTTGTGATTGCATTGTGAAATTCTCATGTTTTGTTTTTCAGCTCCATCAGGTCAATTATGTTCCTTTCTAAACTGACTATATGGTTATCAGCTACTGTATTGTTTGATCATATTTCTTAGCTTCTTTGTATTGGGTTACACATGCTCCTTTAGCTCAGTGAAGTTTATTGTCCACCTTCTGAAGTCTCCTTCTGTCAGTTCAGCCATCTCAGCCTCAGCCCAGTTCTGTGTCCTTGCTGAAGAGGTGTTGCAGTCATTTGTAGGAGGAGAGGCACTCTGGCTTTTTTGATTTTCTAGCATTTTTGCATTGATTTTATCTGATTGTTGTGGGCTTATCTACCTTTGACATTTGAGGTTGCTGACCTTGAACGGGTTTTGCATGTGTGTGTGTGTGGGGGGGTGTTTTTTGTTGATGTTGTTGTTGTTTTTTGCTTGTTTCTCTTTTAATAGTTAGACTACCGACTGTTAGCAATCATAGGGCTGCTTGTTTGCTGGGGGTCCACACCAGATCCTAGTTGCTTCAGTTTTTTCCATTCCTGGAGGTATCATCAGTGATTGCTGTAAAACAGCAATGATGACAGCCTGCTTCTTCCTCTGGAAACTATCCTGGGTGGGTACTTACCTGTTGCCAGCCTGAATGCTCCTGGGAGGTCACATGCAGTCAGGAGGAATGGGATCAGGGACCTGCTTACAGAATCAACTTGGCTGCTTTTGATAGAGCAGGTGTGCTGCATTGGGCAAGGGTGACCCTTCCTCATCTGAACTACCTGGACTTTCCAGTGCTGGCAGGCTGGAACAGCTGAGTCAACCAGACCACAGCATTGGTGGCCACCGCCCCCTCCTCCTCCCCCTACCCAGGATCTATCTTAGGGAGAGATCAGAGTTCTGTTCATATAAGCCTGGCTGGAGTGACTAAAGGACTCCCACAGGGAGGCCTGACCCAGTGAGGAGGAATGGATGGGAGTCTTGCTTAAAGAAGCATTTTGGGTGCAATTTTGCAAAGCAGGTATGCTGCATTGAAGGAAACACCTCCAAGTCAGAATCTCCTGGACTCTCCAGAACCAGCAGGCGAGAATGTTGAGTCAACCAAACTGCAGAAATGGCAGCTGCCCCTTCTCTCCGGGATTCTCTTTAGTTTCGGCAAACTCAGCCTATTGTCATTGGCTAGCTGGAATTCCAAGCCAGTGAGTCTTTACTTTTGGAAGTGGGGCCCACAGAATGACACAGCTTGGCTCCCAGGATTCAGTCCCCTTCCTATGGAATGTATGAATGGTTCTGCCGCCTTGCCAGGAATCCAGAGCCAAAGTGTGTAAAAACTTCTGGGTCTCTGTGTGTGCCTGAGCAGCTGCTTTGCTGAGACTCCTCATAGCTCTGTATGTCAAACCCAAGGCCCTGGTGGCATGGACTCATGAGGGCATCTACTGATACATAGGTTGCAACTATCCATGGGAGAAGCATGGTTTTCCCGGCAGGGTTGCACAGTTCCTCACTACTTCCCTTGGCTGGGGATGAGGATTCCTTTTGCACCATGCTGCTCTGGGATGGGCTGACGCCCCTAAAAATTTTATTCTTTCTTCAACAGTATATTGACTTTAGCTTACTGTAACTTTCTTATTTTATAAACTCTTTAACTTTTAAAAAAACTTTTAAGGTTGGGCACAGTGGCTTACACCTCTAATCCCAGCACTTTAGGAGGCCAAGGCAGGTGAATCACCTGAGGTCAGAAGTTTGAGACCAGCCTGGCCAACATGATGAAACCCCGTCTCTACTAAAAATATAAAAAATTAGTTGACAGTGGTGGCAGGCACCTGTAATTGCAGCTACTGGAGAGGCTGAGGCAGGAGAATCACTTGAACCTGGGAAATGGAGGTTGTAGTGAGCCAAGATTGTGTCACTGCACTCCAGCCGGGGCAACAAAAGTGAAACTCTGTCTCAAAAAAGAAAAAAAAATCTCAAAAATCTTTTAAAACATATTGTATGTCTGTACAAAAATATTTTCTTTATATCTTTATTCTTCAAGCTTTTTAAAATTTTTGCATTTTACTTAAAATTTATTTTTCTGTTAACAAATAAGGCACAAACATACATATTCGCCTAGGCCTACACAGGGTCAGGGTCATCTGTGTCACTATTTTCTACCTCCAGGTCTTGTCTCACTGGAAGCTCTTCAGGGGTAATAACCGGCGTGGAGCTATCATTTCCTATGATAATAATGCCTTCTTTTGAAGTGCCTCCTGAAGGACCTGCCTGAGGTTGTTTTACAGTTAACTTTTTTTAATTAGTAGAAGGAGTACATTCTAAAATAACTATTAAAATATAGTATATTAAATACATAAACCAGTAACCTGGTTGATATGGTTTGGATATGTGTGCCTGCCAAAATCTCATGTTGAATTGTAATCTCCAGTATTGGAGGTGGGTCCTGGTGGAAGGTGAATGGGTCTTGGAGGTGGAGTTCTGATACATGGCTTAGCACCATTTACTCCTGGTATTCTATAGTTAGTTCTTATGAGATTTGGTTGTTTAAAAATGTATTGCACCTGCTCCCTCCATCTCTCTTTCTCCTACTCCAGCCATGTAAGACATGCCTGCTCCCCCTTCACCTTCCACCATAATTGTAAGTTTCCTGAGGCCTCCCCAGAGGTGAAGTGGATGCCAGTATCAGTTTCCTTTACAGCCTGTGGAACCATGAGTTAATTAAACCTCTTTTCTTTATATGTTACCAGTCTCAGGTATTTCTTTATAGCAGTGTGAAAATGGACTAATACAGTGGTCATTATTATTATCAAGTATTACATACTGTATATAATTGTATGTGCTGTACTTTCAAATAGCTGGTAGTAGGATAAGTTTGTTTACACTGGCATCACCACAAACGTAAGTAGTACATTGTGCTTTGATGTTAGGATGCCTGCAACATCACTAGGTGATAGGAATTTTTCACCTCCGTCATAATCTTATGAGAACACCATTGTAAACACAACCTGTTGTTCACTGAAATATCATTATGCTACACATAACTAGTTCTTCAGGTTGGAGAAGACAGAAGCAAAGTAAGATCTGAGTCACAAACTTTGGCTCTGTTCACAGATGGCTTAAGTGAAGATCACACTTGAACAATGCTTCTCTTTCTATCCATCCTATATTTCTCTGGCTCTAAGTATAGCTTTAAAAATCCTAAATATTTTTATTACTGTATTAGAGTGTTTAGAAACACAATCACATTGTGATCTCTGTTGTCCAGATATTATTGTTCCTTTTCATGATATATTTTGAAATATTTTATTGGTTATGTGCTAAGAATACAATTGTAAAAATCATTAGAAACTGACAAAATGTTTACATTGGCAAATAGATCACTACAATAATCAAGAATTTAGTATCCACATTGTGAAGAAAAAATGTAGTTTATGGTTAACAATAAGTAAATTATCATAAAGTGCCACCTCTGAAGGAAAAAGCACTCCTCCGCCTCTCAAAAACTGCGATTTAATGTGTGATTTTTGTGAAGCAACTCTCTTCACTTCATATGAACCCCATTAAGCCACTACTACAACTAAATATAAGCAGATGTTACCAAATACAAAACTTATTAACTCTGTTATCTAAGGCATGTTATTACATAGTAAACATGCATTGATGTATTTCAGACTAGAATGTAAGGCCCTCTGAGCACCAGGAACTGCCTTCTTTCAATGTCATCAACAAAAATCAAGCTGGATTTTTCAAGCTTCTCTTGACACTGTCCATTTCACAAACAATACCCCATAATTTGTTCCTATCCTTTCATGTTCAAACACATTTTATGCTATTTCTGAGAACATATAGTTGCTGAGTTGCTGTGAAACTGTTATGTTACTAGCTCATCAGGGGAATGAAAACAAGTATTTGAATTTCAGTAAAATAGTTTACATACCAGGGGTTAATCTTAAGATATTAATGCATGAATTACAAGAGACAGTGACCCATTCACTTTAATAACGTAGACGATAGCACCAAATTTATATAGGAAGCATTTGTTCATTAAGAAAGAGATTCTTAATTCCAATTCCCCAAAAGAGTCTATGACAAACTTTATCAAAATTACAGATTCTGTTTAGTGATGATTTTATATACTGTTACTGTGAAGAGACAATTTTCAATGGGTTTCTCATATGTCAACATGTCTCATGAGTGAGGTACTTACTGACCTTATGTATTCTGAGCCCTCCTTTTCTCTTCTTTTTTTCTTTTTCTTTCTTTCTTCTTCCTTACTTTCTTTCTTTTCTTTCTTTCTTCTCTCTCTTTCTTTTTCTTTTTTTTAGACAGGGTCTAGCTTCCTCTCCCAGGCTGTAGTGCAGTGGTACAATCTTGGCTCATTTTGGCCTCTGCCTTCTGGGCTCAAGCAGCCCTCCTGCCTCAGCCTCCCAAGTAGCTGAGATTACAGGTGCTTACCATCATTCTTGGCTAATTTTTACATATATATATATGTGTGTATATATATATTATATATATTCTTTTGAGAGATAGGGTCTTGTCATGGTGCCAGGCTGGTCTTGAACCCCTGAGATCAGGTGATTTGCCCGAATCAGCCTCTCAGAGTGCTGAGATTACCAGTGTAAGCCACTACATAGGGCCCTGAACTGTCTTTTCGAGGATGTTTGCTTAACGACCACACTTAAAAGACATAGTATCTCACACTGAAACAAGAAGTAGGCTTCCCTGCTGTCCAGCATAATACGATAACAACTCCTACTGGAGCAAAGGAGACATACGCTTACTTCCTTTTATAAAAGATCCAAATTCCTTCTAAGTTTAGAGTTCCTCTCTCGAAGCCCATTGTGTTTGCCGGGATTGCATAGGCCTCTTCATGTCTCCCGGTAAGAGCTGGAGTTCCTCCATCCTATGGAAAAATTCAAATATTCTGTTACTGCCACGAGAAACAGTCTTTTGTTTCTGACCCAGGAGTCTTGTGTCTTTTTCAGCATCCATAAAACTCTTACAGGCTAAGTTGTTATCATGCAAGTTAGGTAACTTAGACCCTTCGCAGTCTTGTAAGATGTATTATTCCATTCTTGCATTGCTAGAAAGAAATACCTGAGACTGGGTAGTTTATTTTAAGAAACAGGTTTAATTGGCTCATGATCTGCAGGCTATATAGGAAACATGATACTAACATTTGCTTGGCTTCTGGGGAGGCTTCAGAAAACTTACAATCATGGCAGAAGACAAAGCGGGAGGAGGCACATCACATGGCCAGAACAGGAGTGAGAGAGCGAGAAGGGAGAAGTGTTACATGCTATGAAATGAATAGATCTCACGAGAATTCACTCACTACCACAAGAACAGTACCAAGAGGATGGTGATAAACCATTCATGAAAAATCTACCCTCATGATTCAATCACCTCCCACCTGGCTCCACTTCCAACACTGGTGATTACAATTTAGCATGATATTTGGGCAGGGACACATTTCCAACCTATCTCATGTTTTGGCAGTGAACATCAGTTATTGACAGAGACAAGGCCTTCTAGAAGGGAAAGTATGAGAGTTAAACAAGCTGATAACAGAATTTCAGGAAAGTCCATGGGAATTGGTAACAAACATGTTGACCAAATTGTATAGTGAGGCTGGAAGTAAATCATATGGTCAACCAGGAAGTAAATGGTCCTCAACTTTATTACTTGTTAATAAGAAGAAGTTGGGGAGGTGGGTGCATGTATGTAAGTTGAAGGACACCTAGCTAAACAGGGGGCTATAGTTGCTGATTTTGCTTTAGGAAGGGCTGGGTCAGGAGCAAGGAGGAGAAAGGATGGAGGGAGATTTCCTCACTAACATGGAGAGGAACCTCAAGTCCACCATATTTTAACAGCTAGTACTAAGATTGGTCCTGAAGGGACAGAAGGGTTTCCACTTCATTTCAGATGGCAGAAACCCAGAGAGAAGGGCACTAGTGGCCAGGGCTGAGCATCTACACTAGAAAGAAAGGAGGAAAATTCACAAAAGGCATGGCGGAAACTAGGTGCATATTTCAAATTTTGAAGAATTCATTTCAGAGAAGAGGGGAATGGCATGTAATGCTCATTCCGGAAGAATGGAAATACTTGCTTTTAGCTCAGCACCCTTTGCAGCCTATCATGCTAATTTTAGATCTATTTAAAGATGATGGTAAAATATATGAGGTTTTTTGGTGTTCTATTTTATATGTATATATAAAACATATATGTATACATTGTTTTATATGTCTTTATATAAAAACATATGTATACAACTCTTTTATGTGTATAAATAAAACATATATATGTCTACACACACACACAAACACACACACACACACACATATATATATGTGTGTATATATATATATATATATATATATATATATATATAAAATCGTTATATGCCATAAGGGACATTTGATCCTTTGGGGCAGAATTCCCTGAGAAGAAAAAACTTGTGGAAAGCCATTGACTAAAATTAAAGTTCTTATGGCCTCAGATAATTCACAATGCTGGCAGTGGTGACTAATTGGAGAACAAGAAATAAAGTAAGAAGATCCAACAAGCTTCACTTGTCAAATGGAAGTTATGTATCCAAGAGTACAGCAGGCCAGGTGTCAGCAGCTTCTCAGCTTTACATGTAAAAGAGGAAGCTGTACTTTGGAGAAATTGTATTCCCCCCTCTGCCTCCAGAAGCAAAGCTGCTTTGATAGGGTCCTCAATTCAGAGAGAGTCCTCTAAATTCTTGGGCCCCAGTCACTGATGTTTTGGTTGCTGAGCTAAAACTTGATGGTGTCCATTAGACTAAATAGCCCACTGGGTGATTCAGCCTCAGCACCAGCTATGCTCAATTGAAACTGGATGGGTGACAAAGTCTCAGTGGACATAACTCATAACTCTGGACAATACTTGATGAACTTTACTGTAATTTTGCTGGCTTTCTGGCTTTTGCCAGAGGCCTATATGTTTGGTCTGCCACATAAACCATGGTTGTTGACCAAATCGTCTAGATAATACTTGTAGATGTTCAAATTAAGAGAGTATTCTCTGATGAGCCCAACTAAAATCCAGCTATTGAATGAACCTGCACCTTTCAGATTGTCGCCTAATTTCATCTTGATGCTAGATATAGCAACACATCCTCCATTGTCGAGTGAGTACAACTTGGCCAGTGTTTCTAAAACTGGCCATTTTAATCAGCGAATAAAAGAAACCACTATTGTGGGTTTTGAGCAATAGGGAATAATTTTCTCTTTAAAATTTAGAGAGACAGACTTTTTTTCTGCCAAAAGCAAGAAATTTTATAAACTCCTGGTGTTGCACCTGTGAAAGTCATTTTGCAGAGAGCTTGCAGATGGTATAAGGTGCAGTTTGACTCCTGTCTCTGCCACTTACTAGCTATATTACCTTAAACGAACAAAAAATTCTTAGAGATTTAGTGTTATTTTTTAAAATGGATAAATGTGATCATTTTAAATATCAAAGAAACAACCCTGTGAGAATGTTTTCCAACTGCAAAACATGCTACAAATATTATTTGTAGTGCTGGTAGTTATGTACATTTATGCTGTAAAATAGAAACCAAGCAATGTAAATACAGCTTGCCATCTGTATATTAAATCTAAAAAATCAGAAAACAGACCATGATTTTAAAGTGTTTATGATTTTGTTTGTAATACAATACAGTAACCAATACTCTTTGGGGAACCTGGGTGAGGTGCACAACAGCTTAGAAGGAAGGAAGGTTAAGAGGCAAGAGAATGGAAACCAGGACAAAGAACTGTCCTGCATACCAAAACCACACTATAGTTACTTATGTAATACACTGTTTTTAGTTTGGATTGTTCATGTTTATACTAGCCCTTAACATTCTATAAAAACAGATGTGGTTTGTCAATTATTATAGATATAAACACTTTCAACTAATTTTCAAATACATGGCTATGTCAAAAGAACCCTTTACATATTGGTAAGAAAACTACCTAAACTTTTGAAATTTAATAATTACTAGTTATTAGTCATTATCCCAATTTCCACACTTAGTAGACCAGGTAAGGAGTATCTGCATAGCTCATTGCAATTCATTTAGCCTGGTGTCTTTTTTTCTTTTGAAATTACAACAATGACATATTCAATTTATAATCCATGGTACCTTCAACTTTGTCTTTGGTCTATGTACAAAGCTAAGCATGGGTTATTTGTATTACATAAGAAAACCTTAACCTAATTGCCTTCTGTTTATCTTTATAGGATTTCATGTTGATTTTATGTACTTTGCATCAGGTTATTTCGTAAATCATATTTGACCTTCTATTGTGTGTATCTGCAACTTTAATCAATTAAATTAAAAAATAATAATCCTGGACTGTGATTTAAAATAACTAACCTTTAAAATTCCAATGCAGCCTCAAAAATCTATAATTTAAAATGCCACTAACTTTCCAGTATACAAAATATAAATCAATTCAATAAATAGCATTGTGCTACAATATGCAAAGCAAAGCACTCTTTTGTAAAGAATCACAAGTTTATATAAAATATTTAAAGTTTAATTCCAAAAAACTTTATGAAAGTACAAACAAAGGAGAGCACTGGGCATGGCACAAGAATGGCACAACAGTCTATAGGGATTTAGGGAGAGGAAAGAAAAAATCCTCCTATGCTTAATTAAATCTATAATTTAAATTTTTCCTATTGTTTTATCTGTTTATGTTTGTAAAACGGCTTTGTCGAATATAATTCATATACCACACAATTCACCCATTTAAACAGCATGATTCAATGAATGGCTTTTAGTATATTCATAGAGTTGTGCATCCATTACCACAATCAAATTTAAAATGTTTTCATTGCTCCCAAATAAACATTGCTTCCATTTCAATCCCACATCTGCCTAATCCAGACTAGCCCTAGGCAAGCACTAGTCTACTTTCTGTCTCCATAGGTTTGCCTATTCTGGACATCACATATGAATGAAATCATACAATAGGTGGTCCTTTTTTTAGGACTGGTTTCTTTCACTCAGCATAATATTTTCAAGGTTCACTCATATGGTAAAATGCCTCAGTACTTTTTTTGTTTTTATTCCTGTGTAATATTTTATTGCTTATCTATTTTATTTATTCATTCATCAGTTCACAGACATTAGGGCTGCTTCCACTTTTTGGCTAACAGGAATATTGCTGCTGTGAACATTTGTGTACAAGTTTTGTGGGCACATATGTTTTCATTTCTCTTGGGTATGTATCTAGGAGTGGAATTGCTGGATCATATGCTATTTCCATGTTTAACCTTTTAATAAACTGCCACACTATTTTGCAGAGCAGCTCCACCATTTGCCATTCCAACCAGCAGTATAGGAGGATTCCAATTTTTGCACATCTTTGCCAACAGTTATTTTTCTTTTTCTTATATATATAGCCACCCTAATGGTTGTGAAGTGGTATCTTATTTTGGTTTTCATTTGCATTTCTTGATAGCTATTGACTTTGAGCAACATTCAGTGTGATTTGGGGTCATTTGTATATCTCCTTTGGAAAATGTCTCTTCAGATCTTTTGCCCATTTAAAAAATTGTGTATTGGCCTTTTTATATTGAGTCATCTGTTACTCATTCCATTTTGCCTCTTTTCTCATTGGCTTATTAATGAATTGAATATGTTATATTGAATCAATTTATCTCCACTATTGGGTCATGTCTTAGTTGGGCTTTTGTTGCTTATAACAGAATACCTGAAACTAGTAATTCACAAAAGAAAATGAATTTATTTCTTCCAGTTATGAGGGCTGCAAAGTCCATGGTTGAGGGGCTGCATCTGGTGAAGGCATTCTTGCTAGTGTGCACTCTGCAAAGTTTCATGGTTGTGCAGGGTATCCCATGGTAGGCCTGCCGAATGTGTTATATCAGGTCTTTCTTCGTCTTGTAATAAAGTCACCAGTTCTACTCCCATAATAACCTATTAATCTATTAACCCATTAATCTATTAATTCATTAATTGATTCATCCATTCATGAGGGCAGAGCTCTTATGTCCTAGTCACCTCTTAAAGGCCCTACCTCTCAATTCTGCCACATTGGAGATTAAATTTCAACCTGAATTTTGGAAGGAAATATATTTAAATCATATCAGGTCATTAGCCATACATTATAAAATTTAACTTATCATAGCCTACCCTCAAATAATATTATACTGCCCATGTATGTATAAGAACATCACAACAATACACTTTCATTTCTCCTTCCATTGTTTTTGTTGGTCATACAATTTTATATACATGTCATAAATTCTACAGTGCATTTTTTAAACAGTCAGTTGTTTATTAAAGGTACTAGCATTTTTTTAAAAGTTATATTAAAATAGAATGATTTATAATCCTTTGGGTATATACCCAGTAATGGGATTGCTGGGTCAAATGGTATTTCTATTTCTAGGTCCTTTTTATAAAGACACATGAACATATATGTTCATTGCAGCACTGTTTACAATAGCAAAGACTTGGAACCAATCCAAATGCGCATCAGTGATAGATTGGATAAAGAAAATGTGGCACATATATACCATGGAATACTATGTAGCCATAAAAAGGATGAGTTCATGTCCTTTTCAGGGACATGGATGAATCTGGAAACCGTAATTCTCAGCAAACTGACACAAGAACAGAAAACCAAACATCGAATGTTCTCACTTATAAGTGGGTGTTGAACAATGAGAACACATGGACACAAGGAGGGAAACATCACACACTGGGGTCTGTTGGTGGGGTTGAGGGCTAGGGGAGGGATAGCAGGGTGTAGGGGGATTGGGTAGGGATAATATTAGAAGAAATACCCAATGTAGGTGACAGGAGGATGGATGCAACAAACCACTGTGGCATGTGTATACCTATGTAACAATCCTACAAGATCTGCACATGTACCCCAGAACTTAAAGTATAATAATAAAAAAATAAGGGTTATAGTTACTCATATATTTAACCTATCTCATGGGTTTTATTTCTTCATGTAGATCCCAATTTCAGTCTGCTATCATTAACAATTTTTCTGAAGTTCTTCCTTGAGTACCACTTTTCCAGCTTGAAGTCCTGTTAGATTTTTTTGGTCTAAAGTCTTTACATAATTTTCTATATAATTGTTACAGTATTCTGTATTTTTCAGAAATTCAAGGATATATCTTATTGTCTTCTTGTTGCATGGTTCTGATAAGAGTTCTCTCATTCTTATCTTTGTCCTATAAACTGACTGCTTCCAGTATTTTCATCTAATTTCTGACTTAGGGTGATTCTCTTTTTTGTTGTTGTTTTGCTTGGTTTTGTCTATGCTTGGGGTCCAAGGATCTTCTTATAACTGTGAATTTGAACTTTTCATTACATTTGAAAATGTTTTAGACATTATTTCTCCAAATATTTTTACCCTCTTCCCTAACCTTCTCTTCCTGGGTCTCTAATTATACCTGTGTTAGACCATTTGCCATTGTTTTCCTCTTTGTTGAAGTGCTGTTTATCATTCTTTATCAATATTTTTTTGTGCTTTATTTTGAATTGTTTATATGGTTATGTCATCAAGTTAACTGATTTTTTCTTCTGTAGTATTTAATCTATAGTTAATCCTTTCCTATATATTTTTTATTTTATATGTTTTTCGTCATTAAAAATTCCATTTAGGTCTCTATTATGTTTTCTATTTCTTTTATTTTCCCATTATTATGTTCATCTTTTCCATTAACATATTATATATATATACATTATATATATATACATTATATATATATATACATTTTATATATAAAGAGAGAACAGTTGTTTTAACATCCTTTAGTATCAATATCTTTCATTTGTTTTTCCATTTCTATTGACTGATTTTTCTTTTGGTTAACTTTTCTCTTGGTTTTTGGTTATATTTTCCTGATTGTTTTCATACCTGGTAAGTTTTAGTCGGATACTGCCATTGTTGGATGCTGAATTTTGTTCAATTTTTAAAAATAAAATATTGGCTTTTTTTCTCTGGCTTTTATCTGATCCTTTCTAAGCATTCCTTTAACATTGTTAGGATGTATCAAGAACAGCCTTTATTCTGACACTCATTTAAGCCCAATACTAAAGTTTAAGCTTTCTGAAGACATTAATGCCCAGTCTGAGTCCCTCTACAATGACTAGTAGAAAATGAATTGTTTGTATGAGCACCGAGAATTGTGTATCTATGACTTTCTAGTAGTTCTTTTCTCAGGTTTGAGGTTTTTAACTTTTTTTCTTCTCAATCCCTCCTGCAAAAATCTATGTCCACCTTTATATCGCCACTGTTATTTTCCTAACTTATGTCTCCTTAACTATTTATCTAAATTCCACAGGCACTTGTAGGAGATTGTTCTGATGATAGTTCCAGTCTTGTTCTTATATTAGTCACTTCTCCATGGTAGCAGAATTACCCTTTTAAGAGGAAAATCTAAAGGTTTATTTGTCTTTCCAATTACTTGTCAGTATATTTCTTGAGGACTAGGACGACATCTGGCAATTAGTGAGTATTATGCTGGTAAATCAGCTTTCATGGGAAGAAATCCAGATATCTAACATTTGTCTATTACTATGGTGTAAATATTTCCATCATGGCCACTTGCAAAGTGCCAATTAATGTCAGTGCATATAGAATTGTGAAGAGATACACACAGTTAGCTTTCAGAGGCAGTACAATTCAGCTGCAGCACAATTCAGCGTCAGCACTTGGTGATTAGTTTGTAGTACGTTCTTGTGTATGTTTTTTGAATGAAATTCTTTTATTATCTGTGTTAAAATATAAGTGCCTACAGAGAACTAGACCAGCTACGGGAGGATTGCTTGAGCCTGGGAGTTCGAGGCTGCAATGAGCTATGATCCCAACACCACACTCTAACCTCAGTGGCAGAGTGAGACCCTATTCTAAGATAAAATAAAATGTCATACATTTTTTAAAAAGAGAGAACCAGGGCCAACTAACTACCTATTTAATGCAGCCTCCAAAAAGTCAATACAATGCATGAATCCAGTTAATTAGGGAAAAAGAGGAGTCTGAGATTAGAATGTGCATATGTTAATAATTTTGGTGTTTAAATAGTGATTTTAGCATGAAAATTAAACAGAACTTTGCTGAATAGTGTGAAAAATAAAAGTTAGTTGAATAACTTTATGATGATTATTCTGCATTGCCAGTAAGAATTGTAGGGTAGGCAGTAGGAAAGCTTTACAAAATACATTGAATGAAACTCAGCATGTATAAAACTGTACTTTCCTGTACATAGCACTTTGAATATCTAGAAGGTATTCAAAGCACAGAATGTTAGGTCTAAAAATGATAAACCCTTACTAGCAAACATATCATAATGCACATAATAAGAAATGTTGGAAGATAGCCTACATTAAGAATTTGAGATATGCAAACCTGGCAAATTGTGTTGGAAAGCTGTGATTGCAAAATAATGAGGATGCAAAAGGATTGGCCAATCATCCCTACCTATAAATCTTGCTGAGTTTGATTCCCCACTCATATGGTTCCATTTTACCTCACTCACTCAATGCCAAAGTGTACTAATTAAAAATATCTATCTAAGCTTGTGAAGACACAGAACCACTAAAAAGTAAATATATTTTATTATATACTTTACAGTACTGTGTTGCACTCGTTGCTTTCTAGATATTGAGAGTTCCTGAGTGGTCGATAAATCCTACTCAAACTCCCAATAAAAGATTGGTAGGATTTCTGACTGGGAGATGGGTGGCCTGGGAGTGAGGAAGGTCATTAGATGGGGTTGGGGGAGTGACAGTAATTAGAAACCTAATCTAATATTCACTTAGGTTGAACTTACCCACATGACGTGTAAGAGGAATGTAGCCAAAAGTTCAGCTAAAGTTCTGAAAACATGATCTGCCTTTTCCATGTACTTGCTTTTAGTTCGCTTTTCATGAAAACCAGTTATGAAATTAGGTATACACTTATGCTTAATTTTTATAAGATCCTAGAAGTAAAAAATGAAGAAAATCAGTAAAATCTGATATATAACAAAAAAAATTTTATGTCATTTAAAAATATCAATGTCCCATTTTTAAAGTCAGTCCCTAATGTCATCTATTAACTCTTAATTGGGTTATTAATAACTCCTACTGGCCATAATGCCAATATCAGTTACAAAGACATGCCCACTATGGCATCGAATAACTTCTGGAGATGAGGTGGTAACCTACTCCAAATCTTTATGTACAATTTAAGGTTAAATACTTGTTTTCACATAATTGTTTTTGGGAAAAAATTTCATAGTTGTTCTTTGAAGAACGCCATTTCAAATGCTGTTTCATATTCTTGTTGGAAGTAGTAGCATAGATCTGGTTTTTTTTCTTCAAGTACAGGTCATGAACAATCTCCATGGGAATGTTAGACTTTGGGATTGCCTTGCCTTAAACAGCTGTTTACAAAGTTTTTCCTATTTCTACTCATGACTATTTTATTTTGTTCTTTTGAGGAGTGACCAGTAAGTCAATAATATATATTTCCTGACACAATATTAGCAGCTCATTTATTACTTAGCTCTCTCAATTGACTCTACCTCTCCTAAGAGAAATAGAAGAAACACATTGAATACATTTCTTTATTTGAAACATTATTGAAAATCTACTAACATTCTGCAAAGGGGCTTGAAGAAGAATTTGCTAAAAATGCATGTTTAATAGTTTTTTTGGTAGAAGGCAAACAGAATGAAAATCCTGGGATATCAGCAGCATATGACCAAATAAGAGTATAAATGCATGTCTCACAAAGAAATATAGGGGGATAATTTCATTTATAGGTAGTTAACTTATTAATTTATCCAAATTTAAATCAATTTTATTTTAAAAGAATAGAATGGTTGAAGTAGTATTCCCCTCAGATGCAAGGCTGACAGTCAGCAGGGTTTGGAAATGAAGTCATATGGAAGGCTACAGCACCAGGGTCAAGGCCAGGGCCAGGCATTCACTTCCTTTTCATCTATTCTTCTCTTTTCATAAACACACACATACATATTCTTTCTCCCCAACTCTTCTACTCTACTCTCCCACAATCAATCTTGCCACTATTCCAATTTTCTCAGGTTCATATATTTTATTCCACCTTGATATTTTTCAAAATTTGATCCTCCTACCTACCTAAATCAAATGACCTAAGGTGTTTTTCCGAAATATAAATTCTGAGCTCACACCCATCCCCCTCCAGAGAGTACCTGAATGAGAACTGCTGGCAGTGGGTCCAGATATTTTCACTTCTAACAAGTACTTGCTGTGATTCTTATAGGTATTTGAGTCTTAAAATTGCTGCTAGTGATCTTTGGATGAAGCAGCAGGGCCATTTGCAATAACAGCAACATCTTCCACATCATGAGTTAGCCTTGACCTAGGCAAAAACTGTAATAGCAAAAAGAAAACAGAAAGGCTGAATTTGAATTAGGCCAAAATGAATTACTACACAGTCTAGCAGAATTAAGAGTCTGGGAGACCTCTGGGTTCCCAAATGTTCAATATCACCCCCCTCATCTTTGCCCTGAATAAGGTATGAAGAAAGATAATCAGCTTAAAAAACACATTAAAAATATTACCAAGACATTTTATAAATTTAATGGAAATTGTGTTTTGTCTAAATGCTATGAATAGTGTGAGATTTCTCAAAGTTTACTGATTTTTTTTTCTACTTATAAATGATAATTGAAACAGATTAGAAAGCAGATCATGTCATTTAAGCTACAATGATTACCTGAGATAGGAGACCTATAAAAAGAAAAGAGGAAGAGTGGAAGAAAAGCAGGAAGGAGAAAGGAAAGAAGGAAGGAAAGGAAGGAAGGAAGGGAAACAGAACCTGTCCATTGACAGGAAGGAAATGAAGGAAAGAAGGAAGGAAGAAGGGAGGGTGGGAGGGAGGGAGGAAGGAAGGAAGGAAGGAAAGAAATGGGAAAACTTCATATTCAGAAAATCAATTATTTTCCTTTCAAACATTGCTTCATTAGATAATTTCTCTTGATATTACAGAGGCTTTCCTTTCAAAAAATTTTATCGTTTTCATCTTGAAAGAAAAATTTCTCAAACTCCACAGTGTTTTGAAACATCAACTGAATGATTGCGTTTGGCAAATACAAACAGAAACAAGTAAGCCCATGTTTATCTAAAAACACAGTCTCCATAATATCTATTAAAAGTCAAATGTAAAACCATCATTTGTGTCAAGTAAAATGGGCACTGGCACTAGTCACAGTTAAACAGACAGGAAGATTTTATTCAGGTGCAATGCAATAGAGGTCAAGACTATTGTAACAGAGAAGAAAGATTAAACTCAATCTGTTGAAATAAAAGGTGGAGAATTTCTAAGTGTGGGAGTGAGCTAGTGGAAAATTACAGGAGGAAATTGGGGTTGGAGGAGATTGTCAATGTGATTTGGCCATCTGTTTTTGCTGATTTGTATTTGAAGAAGTTAGGCTCATACCTTCCCACAGAGGCTGGAAGATAGGGGCAGTATTTTTCTTCATGATTACATTTCAAAGGGATGGTCCCTAGGTCCCTGTGAGAGACATTCCTGAGTTGTAGCACTGGAAAGTGGCTGGGAGAGGATTTATATCTTTAAAGGAGCACAGAAAGAATGAACAATCCAAAGTGTTTTAAAGGGAATGCTTTAAGAAAGAGAGGCCAAGGTCCTGTTGACAAGAAGAAACCTGTCTAAAGTTTAGTCATGCTGAGGGGGCCATTAAGGCCATCTCGGTCAATTGCCTTTGTTTCAGTCTTTCAGATGATGAAGAATTTTTATTTATGTTTATTGATTTATTTTTTGAGACAGAGTCTCACTCTGTCACCCAGGCTAGAGTGCAATAGTGCAAACACAGCTCACTGTAGCCTGGACCACCTGGGCTCACGTGATCCTCCTGTCTCAGCATTCTTAGTAGCTGAGACTACAGGTGTGCACTACCACAGCCAGCTAATTTTTGAATTTTTTTATACATATGGGGTTTCGCCATGTTGCCCAGGCTGGGAAGAATTTTTATATGCATAAATCCACTGTATGAGACATTGGGCCTCATTAGTCTAAACTTATTTCATCTAAGTATTAGGGGCATAGGCTGATTGTTTAATTCTAAGGCTGACCTAACTGTCCCTATTAAATTATAGATTGTTTTGAGCTATGTCACAATTCTGTTGTGTACTTACAGTGTCTGCTCTTATGTTGATGTAAGCCTATATTCTCTCTTTAAGGAATATTTTAGTTTATGATTTTTGGTTAAGGATAACATTTGGCAAGGAGCCCCCATAATACAACCTCTCTTGATTTCACACAAAATTCCTGAGACGGCACTGAAAATCCACAACTCCAGCTAAAGAGAGGAAAACAGAACCTATCCATTGACAGAATCTGTCAGAAATTGGTGAAAACAATTAGTGTTCTCACCTTGTGTTCCCTCATTGAAACATAGTAGCTGATAGAGGATTAAACGTCATGTGTTCCTACTTCAGTAACTATAACGCCCAAAAACCCAGGGTCCATAAGAAAAATTCAGTAGCTTTCCCTGTGGGGAAGTATCCCTATTTAATACTTCCCAATGTTCTCAATATTGAGAACACTTTTTTCCCATCCTACTCTCTCACCTCACACATAGTCATTTGGAGCCTCCAAAGCTCAAAAAGTCACAGGCAGAAAATAAGGGTAATTGCTAGTATAAGACTTTGCATTCTGGAGAGTGTGGCCCCACAGGTAAGGTGTTGTCAAAAGTCCTGTCGAGTAAAGGTAACATAGTAGTGGTGCATAAGCGCTAAATCAATCAGATGACAACAATATAGCTTGAGACGGAAGCTTTTAACAAATTGTTCATTTTCCAACTCCTGTCATATACTTGAGTTTGGTTCTGCTGATGTCATGCAGAATTATCTCTTATCCACAATGACTGATCTCTGACAGTCAGTACACATGAAGTTAATGATAAAACTTCAACTCCTCTACAACCCAATGCACTGAAGTGACAATGTTGAAGGTATTGTTATCCTGAAATAAGCCCTTCGATCCTAAAAGACAGGGATGGCTAAAGACAACCCCCCAACTCCCTTCCATGTTTCAGAAAAGAATTATGTCAAGGAACTCAGCCATATGATTTCCAATATGACTTAATATAAGACTCAGAGATGGCGACCCTGTTTAGCTATAAGTCCAGACATAGACTCTCCAAATTTCCAATATTTGCTTATCAATGGTTAGCTGAACTGTTTGCCCCATTGATCAGTGGAAACAAGCTTTTTGTTAACCAAACTTTGGTTAAGCTTCTCTCCTACCAGGTCCCTGAACTTAGGCTCACCCTCAGCCTGAACTAGCATCCAGCTCTTCTCACTGGCCCATCCTGAACATAGTTTGGTTCATTCACTGATTCATTTAATCATGCCACCCTTTCACCCCACTTCCCCACACTGGGTTTTCTCCAGCCTTGTTTATTCCTCACTATAAAAGAAAAATCCTTTTGCATGTCTCTGGAGACCCATGAGGATCTCATGGTGGCAGTATTTTCCTTTTTGCAATGGTTGTTCTCTCCTTTTTTCATTGGTCCCATTCCCTACCCTCTTGCAATAATCCTTTAGAATAAAATCTCTCCTATAAGTAAAAGGGATAAAATAAAATCTGTATTTATGTTTTATTTGATAAAGGATCCATCTAAATTTGACTCATTTTTCATCTTTTAGTGTTTTCTTTTGGATACTTCATTTCTTTCAGAACTATTTCTATGTGCTTCTTTCTAAGGCATGCCCCCTTACTGGGGCTAGCATTATTCATCCTTTATGCATCCTTTTAGAAATTGCTTCCTTCAGGAAATTTTCCCTGATTTATTAAGCCATACACTCCCATGACACACCATGTTCTATATTCTACTTAATTGTATTATGAAATTGTAGTCTCTTTGAGGGAACAGTATCTTATTCTCTCAACACCTAATATAAAGCCAGACACATAGTAGATGTGTAATAGATGTTTGTTCAATTAGTATTTTTTTTTAAAAAAGCAGAAGACATTTGCCATGACTGTTTCTTCTTTAAGCCCTACTTAATAATTTTATGACATGGGGAGTGGTCTCCAAAAAGCATTTAAGTGTCTGCTTAAATTTAAGTGGTCTCCAAAAAGCATTAACTTTCAGTGTGTGCTATTTCTTAGTTTGTTAGAAAATGCATTTCTGATCGAGGAGACAGACCAGGAGAAATGACCTCTTCTCCTCCATCAGCCTGACCATGTTGCTGTGTTTAGGGCACCTAATATTCCTGAGACACTCAGATTAGTTTTTCAGCTCAGTTCCATCTACCTTGTAAATGATGAAAATTTCTCAAAATCTGGAAGTGGCAAATCACTCCTAGCTTTTTGGTGGTGTAGAGAGTTTCCATCATTTAGTCTGTATTTTTTCTGAGTATTCCCTGGAAGTTAGGAAATGTTGTGTAAAGACCACTAGCTAAAAGACATTTTTAACTACAAACCTAATAAGAGAAAACTGATAGATATTTTCTTGGGTGGCTTTGGAATTAACCCTAAGAGAAAGGATTCTTTATTTCCTCACTCCACCCTAGCTCTGATTTTCTCATCAACTCCCTCTATCCCTATCAAATTGTTGTACAAGAAAGGAGAGGAGAAGCAGTTTCAGTCACACTTAGCAAATGCCTAATGTGTACAAATTTACATAAAATTATGTTATCATATACTACTAACATTGAGAAATTACTATTAGTATCTAGACAATTTAGGGTATCAGCAGAAATTATATTGCACAAATTAGTATGATTTGGTTAATGATTTCTAAAGTTATAATATAGAAAGTCATAAGTTTCAGAAGGAATGGTACCAGCTCCTCTTTGTATGTCTGGTAGAATTCAGCTGTGAATCAGTCTGGTCCTGGGCTTTTTTTGGTTGGTAGGCTACTAATTACTGCCTCAATTTCAGAACTTCTTATTGGTCTATTCAGGAATTTGACTTCTTCCTGGTTTAGTCTTGGGAGGGTGTATGGGTCCAGGAATATATTAATTTCTTCTACATTTTCTAGTTTATTTGCATAGAGGTGTTTATGGTATTCTTTGATGGTAGTTTGTATTTCTGTGGAATTAGTGGTGATATCCCCTTTGTTATTCTTGATTGTGTCTACTTTATTCTTCTCTCTTTTCTTCCTCATTTGTCTGGCCAGTGGTCTATCTATTTTGTTAATCTTTAAAAAAAAAACCAGCTCCTGAATTCATTGATTTTTTTTTAAGGGTTTTTCGTGTCTCTACTTCCTTCAGTCCTGATCTGATCTTAGTTATTTCTTGTCTTTTGCTAGCTTTTGAATTTGTTTGCTCTTTCTTCTCTATTTCTTTTAATTGTGATGTAAGGGTGCTGATTTTAGACCTTTCCTGCTTTCTCCTGTGGGCATTTAGTGCTATAAATTTCCCTCTAAACACTACTTTAGCTGTGTCCCAGAGATCCCAATACATTGTGTCTTTGTTCTCATTGGTTTTAAAGAACTTATTTATTTATTTCTTAATTTTGTTATTTACCCAGTAGTCATTCAGGAGCAGGTTGTTCAATTTCCATGTAGTTGTGCAGTTTTGAGTGGGTTTCTTAATACTGAGTTCTAATTTGATTGTACTGTGGTCTGAGAGACTGTTTGTTATGACAGAAAAAAAGGGTCTCCTCTCTAACTCATTTTATGAGGCCAGCATCATCCTAATACCAAACCAGGCAGAGACACAACAAAAAAAAAGAAAATTTCAGGGCAATATCCCTGATAAACATCCATGCAGAATCCTTAATAAAATATTGGCAAACCAATTATAGCAGTGCATCAAAAAGCTTATCGACCACAATCAAGTCAGCTTCATCCCTGGGAGGCAAGGCTGGTTCAACTTATGCAAATCAATAAACATAATCCATCACATAAACAGAATCAATGAAAAAAACCACATGATTATATCAATAGATACAGAAAATGCCTTTGATAAAATTCAATACCCCTTCATGCTAAAACCTCTCAATAAACTAGGTATTGATGGAATGTATCTCAAAATAGTAAGAGCTATATATGACAAACCCATAGCCAATAATATACTGAATGGGCAAAAACTGGAAGCATTCCCTTTGAAAACTGGCACAAGACAAGGATGCTCTCTTTCACTATTCCTATTCAAAATGGCATTGGAAGTTCTGGCCAGGGCAATCATGCAAGAAAATGAAATAAAGAGTATTCAAATAGGAAGAGACAAAGTCAAATTGCCTCTGTTTGCAGATGAAGGAATGTATATTTAGAAAATCTCAGCCCAAAATCTGCTTAAGCTGATAAGCAACTTCAATAAAGTCTCAGGATACAAAATCAATGTGCAAAAAATAACAGGCATTCTTGTACACCACTAACAGACAAACAGAGAGCCAAGTCATAAGTGAACTCCCATTCACAATTGCTACAAAGAGAATAAAATACCTAGGAATATAACTTACATGGGATATGAAGGACCTCTTCAAGGAGAACTACAAACTACTGCTCAAGGAAATGAGAGGACACAAACAAATGAAAAAACATACAATACTCATGGATAGGAAGAATCAATATTGTGAAAATGGCCATACTTCCCCATGTAATTTATAGATTCAATGCTATCCCCATCAAGCTACTATTGATTTTATTCACAGAATTAGAAAAAATTACTTTACACTTCATATGGAACCAAAAAAGAGCACATATAGCCAGACAATCCCAAGTAAAAAGAACAAAGTTGGAGGCATCATGCTACCTGACTTCAAACTATACTACAAGGCTACAGTAACCAAAATAGAATGGTGCTGGTACCAAAACACAAATATAGACCAATGGAACAGAACAGAGGCCTTGGAAGCAATGCCACACATCTCCAACCATTTGATCTTTGACAAACCTGACAAAAACAAGCAATGAGGAAAAGATTCCCTGTTTAATAAATGGTGTTGGGAAAACTGGCTAGCCATATTCAGAAAGCTGAAACTGAACCACTTCCTTACACCTTACACAAAAACTAACTCAAGGTGAACTAAAGACTTAAATACGTTTAAGACATTAAATACGTTTAAGTTTTATAAGACCTAAAACCATAAAAACTGTAGAAGAAAACCTAGGAAATACCATTCAGTACTTAGGCATGGGCAAAGACTTTATGATTAAAGCACCAAAAGCAATGCAACAAAAGCAAAATTGACAAATGGGACCTAATTAAACTAAAGTGCTTCTGCACAGCAAAAGAAACTACCATCAGAGTGAACAGGTAACCTACAGAATGAGAGAGAATTTTTGCCATCTATCCATCTGACAAAGGGCTAATATCCTGAATCTACAAAGAACTGAAACAAATTTACAAGAAAAAAAACAAAGAACCCCTTCAAAAAGTAGGAAAAGGATATGAACAGACACTTCTCAAAAGAAGACATTTATGTGGTCAACAAATATGAAAAAAAGCTCATCATCACTGATCATTAGAGAAATGCAAATCAAAACCACAATGAATACCATCTCACACCAGTTAGAATGGCAATCATTAAAAAGTCAGGAAACAACAGATGCTGGAGAGGATGTGGAGAAATAGGCTTTTACACTGTTGGTGGGAGTGTAAATTATTTCAATCATAATTTTGTTGAAGACAATGTGGAGATTCCTCAAGGATCTAGAACCAGAAATACCATTTGACTCAGCATCCCTTTATAGTAGAATGATTTATAATCCCAGACAATTATAAGTCATTCTATTATAAAGACACATGCACATGTATGTTTATTGCAGCACTGTTCACAATAGCAAAGACTTGGAAACAACCCAAATGCCCATCAATAATAGACTGGATAAAGAAAATGCGGCAAATATGCACCATGGAATACTATGCAGCCATAAAAAAGGATGTGTTCATGTCCTTTGCATGGACATGGATGAAGCTGGAAACCATCATCCTCAGAAAACTAATCAATTTACATTAATATTCCATGCAAACAGGCAAGAATACTTACAAAGAAGTTCAGAAAATATGAATCCAGTATAATGTGATGTGGAATCTATTAAGATGTATTCAGAGGATGGCAATGAAAATGTGTGTGTAGTAGAAAAAGAAAAAAATTGAACAAATATACAGAGCTTATGGAAATGTAATGTGCTTAAAGCCTATGGCTACTTATTCCATTTTTTTATGGAATTGGTTGGAAAATATTCAACTTCTATCACTTGCTATTGTTGTAAATATGAGCTTCATTTGCTCTTATCCACTTAACTATTGTCAGTTCTGTCGATTTTTGTTAGAAATACATGCTGAATAATCTGACCTGCCTGACTTCTTTAATGAATTAGGAGTGGTAAATTTTCAATGGGATTTTTTTGAGCACATAACCAAAAATTAAGTTTTACTGAACAAATGGGAAAAATTACCTCAGCCACTATTAATTGAAAACTGAATGTCTTTTGATGTTACCAGCAAGCAGAAATAATATTTCTTAATGAATTCAACCTAACATGAAAGTTAAAAATAGTGCTAACATGTGGAGCATATGCTGCAGTAATTTCAACAATCAGTGTCTGAATCACTAGTAACGTCAAGTTGCTTTAAACACTTTACATGCTGTCAAACGTTGCAACAAGAAGTGAGATCTTGTTCCCATGCTGATTTGCAGTGGAAACATTTCCTGAACTCAAACTACAGGTCCAGCAGTGGTTTTTGGACCTTGATCCAATTGGGAAGAAAATTTTTGTATTTGAAAATCCACTTTACTGTACAATTAAGGAGTTCCACCTAATCTTCAAATACAAGTGATTAAACCACAACATAGTGACACAATTAAAGGTTAATATCAAGAGAAGAGCCCAACAGAATCAATATATGACTTCTAAGAGGTGACTATATTCAATTAAAATTATAAGCTCATGGATTGATGTCAGTATTTAACAGTACTTATTTGTGTGAAAAGCCATTTTCTGAGGTAAAATATGTAAATCTTCTTACATATCAGTAGTAAACTTATCACAAATCGATCCCCACTAAGCAGAATATCTTTAAACAATTTCCCCTGGACATGGGTGTGTGTGTGTGTGTGTGTGTGTGTGTGTGTGTGTTGGGGGAGTGTATGACTGAAGTCCCACACTCCTGTCTCTTTGGGCATGATAAATTTCACATACTTTGCATAGCTCAAAAAATATTCAGATCAAAGGTTTTTTTTTCTTTCTAATTTAGATTGTGACTTTCTAATTTTTACAGGACTTTCTTGTTTTCTCTACTTTTTTTTTTTGACTTCTGCATCTTTATCCTTCTCTTTGGGTATTCCAAGTTTTCATTGTGATATTTGTTTCATCATGTCCTCCAATTTTTCTTAAAGCCTTTTGTCTGGCTGCCAACCATTGCATCCTCTTTTATCAATCTGAATTTTTGCCCCTAGCCTTGCAGCACAGTTGTCATAGTAAACTCTAAGATAAAGTGAACCCCTTTCTCTCCCCATCCCCCATGTCCTATGTTTACTAACCTTGTTTTTCTAGATTATTAATTCACTAACTTCTTAAGGTAGGGTTCTTGGGAGGTATTAGTTATGGATTCTGAAAATATGCTTGTTTTGTCCTCACATTTGGTAATATTTTTGACTGATTATAAAAATCTAGATAGAAATTTATTTTCATTACTCTGAAGGTTTTTCCTCATAATCTTTTAGCTTTTAGTGGACCTAATTAATTTGTCATTTAAGTTATCACTTATTAGTGGGCATTTTATAATGATATTTTCAATGTGGAATATTCCACAATTTTTCAAATGGCTGTAATGCTGACATATTACAATTATACATCTAGGTAGGATTCTCTCATTATATTCTATTCAGAACTCTCTAGACACTTTTAATAAGGAAACTTTGGCTTGTCTCTGATAACTTTTCTTTTTCAAATTCTAATTTTTTAATTTTAAATTGACAAATTATAGTTGTATATGTTTATTGGGTACAAAGGGATGTTATGATTTATGAATACAATGTCAAATAATTAAATCAAGTTAATTACCATATTAGTCATCTCAAATACTCATGATTTTTGTGGTGAAAACATTTGAAATTTACTCTCAGCAATTTTGGAGTGTACAATATATTATTATTTACCATATTCATCACTCTGTGAAATATATTAATATGTTAAAAAAAAACCCTCATTTTCCTTAATTGGGGTTTCTTACCTTTTGACCATCATTGTCCCATTCCCCTATACTACACCAGTTCCTTTTAACCATCATTCTTTTCTCTGCTTCTTTGGGTTCAATTGTTTCAGATCCCACCCGTAAGTGAAAACATGGAACATTTGTCTTTCTGTGCCTGGCTTATTTCACTTATCATAATGGTCTCCAGTTCCATTCATGTTGTTGCAAATGACAGAATTTCTTTTTTTTTTAAAGGCTGAATGGTGTTCTGTTGTGTACATATACTACATTTTATTTATCTGCTTCTCTTTTGATGGACACTTTGATTTGATAACTTGACTACTATGAATAGTGGTATGATGAAAATGGGTGTGCAGACATCTCTTTGGCACACTGATTTGAAGTCTTTTGACTAAATACCCAGAAGTGGGATTGCTGGATCATATGGTAATTCTATTTTTAGTTTTCTGAGGAACCTCCCTGGTTTGGCGTAACAGCTGTGCTAATGTACATTTCCACCAGCAGTATGCCTAGCTTCTCTTTACTCCACATCCTCACCAGCACTTGTCTTTTTTGTCTTTTTAATAATAGCCATTCTAACAGGTATGGAGTGATATCTTATTATGGTTTTAATTCATGTTTGTCTGATGATTAGTGATGTTGAACAACTTTTTTCATACATACCTGGGTTGGTTATTTGTATGTCTCCTTTTGAGACATGTCTATTCAAGTCCCTCACACATTTTAAATTGGATTATTTTTTTTCCTTTTATAGAGTTGAGTTGCATATCTATTTTGGATATTAACCCTTAACAGTTGTATGGCTTGAAAATAATTTATCTGAATCCTTAAGTTGTCTCATCACTGTGTTAATTATTTTCTTTGTTGTGCCGAAGCTTTCTGTTTTTATGTAATTACATTTGGCTATTTTTGCTTTTGTTGCTTAACTTTAGGTAACAACTAAAGAACCACTGCCCAGACCAATGTCATTTCATTTTCCCCCTAAGATTTCTCCTACTAGTTTTACATTTCCAGATTCTAAACCATCTTACATTGATTTTTGTATATTATATGAGATCAGTGTCTCATTTCATTCTTCTGCATATGGATATCCAGTTTTCCCAGCACCATTTATTGAAGAGACTGTCTTTTTCTTGAGATGTTTTCTGATAATATTATTGCGTTTTCTGAAAATATCTGTTCTCATTTTCTATATTCTAGAATATCAAATAATTAAATATGACATCACATATTAATTCTGAATGCCTTTTATTGCTTTTCATATCATTATTCCCTATTTGTCTTTTTTTCTACATTTTAGAGAGTTCTTCAAAATTATCTTCCTTTTTTTAAAGTTTATTGTTTTACATTTGTAATTATATGTTTAATTTTTTAGAACTCTTTCTTGTCTCTAATAATTTTAATTATTTTTTTCTAAGCAAACTCATATAAATGTCACTTCATTGTTAATATTTCTGAAAAAGTTTTAGATTCCTCTGGAAAATTCTTTTCAACATGCCTTGGCTTTTCTCTTACATGTTAATTATTAGGTAACATTTGATTATTTATTTATATCTTAAGTCAGTAAAGAAGACCTTCGTATACTTACGGTAAAGAGCGTCAACTAGCTTTGCTTTAAGGTGACAGGATGAGGTCCTACTCATTACCACAAAAACTCCTAAGTGCCCAAAAGAATGAAGTTTTAATTTGATGTGATAAAACTCCCAGTAGAAGCTTTAACTTTAGAGTTAGTTTTTATCATTTCAGTAGAAAATAAATCTCTGATATTTTTACCTAGGCTTAATAACCTGGCTGAAAGCCTTTCTGTATCCACATAAGGTACAGAGGCAAGGAATGGGTAAATCACTGTTTCATATATAAACTTTCTATTAGTGTCTCTGCTTCAGCCACGTACCTCTGCTTCTCCCTTGGCTGAACTTGCTGCTTAATTAAGTCAACTTTCTCCCTGAATGCAGCCATATAGCACTAGTTTATGTTCCAGACTGTGGCTTCCTCTGCTCTCCCTAATCAATCTATATAATAGTTATTTCTATTTGGTTTTCTCAAATATTCGTTGGGAAATGTGTTCAGGAACAGAATATCTTCACTAAGAAAAAATATTTTCATTTTTTAAATAGAGCATTGAGAAGGAAAAGAAACAAAGATGGGACATGCTGTTACAGTAGGCAGCTAGTCAGACATGAGCAGGGCAGGAAAGGCCCCCCAACCAGGAATGTCAGGTGACCAGCAGGTGATGGTCAGGCAGTTGTTAAACTGTCTAAAATAATAATTGGTCCCAGCCAGCACCAGGGAAAGGCTGTGTTCCAATAAACAGAAACGCCTGAGATTGGTGATCAGCAGCTTCCCAATAAGATACCGGGAGCTGAGCAAATGGGCTCAAGCATGAGCATTGTGAGGCAAAATGGCTGAGGTTAACTGGTATATGACCTCCTAGAGACATTCCATTGCTAAAGGAAGAACACCTCAAGTGAGCATGTGTACAACTCCAGTAAACACACTGCACATGCTCTCCTAGCAGGCCACTGCACATCCAGTCAGCACACCCCAAGGGAAGAATCAGGGGAGCAAGAACGCAAAACCCTCGAAGCATGCCGGTGTGTGAAACCTGAAGTCAAAAGGTCAAATCACGCACTTGATCTCTCAAGTCACCTGCTTGGCCCTCTTCCAGGTGTTCTTTACTTCCTTTCATTCCTGCTCTAAAGCCTTTTAATAAACGTTTACTCCTGTTCTAAAACTTGCCTTGATCTTATCTTCTGCCTATGGCCCTCAGTCAAGTTCTTTCTTCTGAGGAGGCAAGAACTGAGGTTGCCGCAGGCCCATGTGGATCCACTGTAACATGGGTTCACTGCTGGTGCCTTGGTCTGCCATATTGAAGTGCCTTGGTCTGCCATATTGAAGTGCCTTAGTCTGCCATATTGAAGTGGAAACACACACTCAACAGCTATTGATTGAGCACCTACTGTGTGGCATCATTCTGCCATATTTTAATAAACAGAAAAGAAATGGTCTGTAGCCTTGTAAATGTTACCTTTTAGTGACAATGACTAAGTAAACAAACACAATATAATTAAAAGGTAAGATGAGTATAATATTTAGAGAAAAGACAGTACTCTGTGAGAGGAAATGATAGAAGAAACAGACTGTAGATTTATTGCCAAGGAAAACAACAACAACAAAACACTGATTAGAAAACAAGGCCAGCTCTAAAGAGAGCCAAACCTGCAAAGAAAGGGTGGGTAGAATCTTACAGGCAAATGGATCTCTGTTTGTAAAGACATTTTAGGAAGTGAAAATGAGTGGGTGAAATAAAGCTAGACTCTGCTACTCGGGAAGTAGATCAGAAAGAGTTTGGAGACAGAAGCAGAGCCCAAACTATTTAGGACATTGTAAGCCACACGAGTATAGATGTTATTTTGTGTACTTTGAGATGTTTTATAAAATAACATGTTTTAGAAAGATCGTTTTGCTGTTCTGAATAGGAACAAGTTGGAGAGGAAAGGTAGGAGATTTGTCTAAAAATCAGGAACTTATCCCAAGTATTAGGTGAGAGAAGGTGGTGGCTTGAGATAAGATGCTAGCAGAAGAGAAAAGAAAGAGAACAGATTCTATATGGGTGAGAAGGATTGAATTGCTGATACTGATGGAATGGTTTTTGGAGATGAAGAAAAAATTCAAATGACTTGAATTATTTGCTGCAAAACTGATGGTCTTGTGAAATGTTTATTGAGATGGAGAGGACTGATCAAGAAAGGAATGAATAATTTAATTTTGGACTCATTAAGTTTAAAACAACCAAATACAAGTGCCAAGATGAGAAGGTGAGACTGAGGATTTAAATTTTGTTTTATTGGCATAGATGTGGGAATGAAAACTATGTGACTGGGTAAAATGACTTCAGGATAAAGAAAAAGGGTTAAAAAGAGAGGGCAGAACCAAGTTCTCAGGTTAGATACAGACAGAAGAGCCAACAAAAAAGACTGAGGACTAATATAAGCAAGAAGACGTGGGCGGCAGGTGGCGGGGGAGTTGGGGGGCGCTCAGGCAATGCCTCTAGTCTCAGCACTTTGGGAGGCCAGGATAGGCAGATTGCTTGAGCCTAGGAGTTTGAGACTAGCATGGACAATATGACAAAACCCTGTCTCTACAAAAAATGCAAAATTAGCTGGGCATAGTGATGTGCTTCTCTAGTTCCAGCTACTCGAAGGAAGATGAGGTATGCTGGTACTCAGAAGAGACTGAGGCAGGTGGATCGCTTGAGCCTGGGAGGTCGAGGCTACAGTAAGCCATGATCATGCCAATGTACTACAGCCTGCCTGGCTGCCTAGATGACAGAATGAGACCCTGTAAAAAAGATATGGGAAGGGGAGGTAACCAGACAGCCAGAAATAAGCCAGAAGATTCTATATCATGGAAGGCAGCTTTTAAACAAGAGGCAGAGAGGTATGCATTTGATTCAGTAATAAAAAGATCATTGTTTACTCTGAAAATGGCAATTTCAGAAAAGTAGAAAGGCAAATTAGATTGGAGTATTTTTAAGGGTAAATGAGAGATAAGGAAGTGGTTGGGAAAATTATGTATTTAAAATTATTATAGAAATGTTATATATGAGAGAAGAGAAAGGAACTGAATGGATATAGGATAAAGGAGGATATTTAAATGTGCTTATTTGTTTGATTATAAAATGAAAGACATTACGTCTTATTATGTAAAACTTCTGACACAAATGCTTGGGCCCACTGTTGTACCTGTAATGCTCTGGATGGCCTGAGACAAGTGAGCCACTTGCCATAGTCCTTGAACAGTCTCCTCAGCTTTCTCTAGTATGATTTCAAATTATTAGATCTTTATATGTGTTATGTTTTAAAACATGTGAATCTTGACTGCTCTGGAGTATAGAAAGCATCCAATAGAGAGAGAGAGATAGAGAGAGCTTAATGATACAGGAATAAGAGAAATGATCAAAGTAAAGTCATGGAGAAGGCGGCACATGTAGAATGATTTGCCTTTGCTGAGAGATAGAAACACCACCAATGCCACCCCAATATTTTCAGGAAAAAGGAAAGAAGTTCCTGGCAGATGCAGGTAGGTGTGTAGATTTGGTCATGAGAACATAATGGGCATCTTTTTGAATGATTTCCATTCTCCATGTAAAATGTAAGGCAAGATTACCTGTGCAAGTGAGGTGGAAAAGGGTAGGGCATTTGCAGAGCATGGAGGAGATGTGGAATAGTTATTTCTAAGAAAGAACAATGTTACTTGAGAAAATGGTTTCATGTCCATTTGAGGTGCTACATTTTCTCATCTATTCTGATCAAAGATGCAATATTCAGCTGGGCACAGTGGCTCATACCTGTAAACCCAGCACTTTTGGAGGCCAAGGGGGGCAGATCACCTGAGGTCAGGAGTTCGAGACCAGCCTGGCCAATGTCGTGAAATCCCATCTCTACTAAAAATACAAAAATTATCTCGGCATGGTGGCAGGTGCCTGTAATCTCAGGTACTCAGGAGCTAAGGCAGGAGAATCACTGGAACCCAGGAGGCAGAGGTTGCAGTGAGCCAAGATCGTGCTATTGCACTCCAGCCTGGGTGACAAGAGAGAGACTCCATTTCAAAAAAAAAAAAGAAAGAAAGAAAAAACAAAGATGCAACCTTCTTAAATGTAGTTATATAATTATTTGTGTACATTGCTTAAATTCTAACATATCTAGAATATAAACCCTTGGAAGCCAGGAATATTTGTCTCCCTTAAGGCTTCATTGCTGACACTAGGTGCAAAGTAAGCACACAACAATTTTTATTTGTTAAATAAATGAATGTGTTAATGAATGAGCAATTATGACTCCTAAAAAAGGCTTTTATATAATCAAGAGACTACTGAGCAATTGCAACGTTGGATTTTGGGGGAAAAGCCTCCTTTTGTCCAATTATTTATCTTCTTCTCCATCTTTTCCTCCTCTATTTCTTCCTCTCATCCAAATAATACATAACCATTTCCAGCCAAACCCATTTAAAAAATATTGCTCCCTAATGTAAAGGTTGATTTTAAGCCAAAATGCCTATAACTGACTTAATTGGACAAATCTTAGAACAAATTAAAAATTTAATAATAAATCCTCCAAGTAGAAATCATCTTTCTAGCATAATATTTTAATTCTGGATGGTCTTTTCACAGATAATGCCAAAGTCAGCTCTTTTTCATGAATCCTGTGCTATCAGATTTAAGATATAGCTTTAGCTTGATTGACTCCACTTTCTTTTTTGCTTCAAGGAAACCTGTTGACTCTGTTGGCATATTTACTGCTGCCCTTGCAGATATATGAACTATCCCAAGCATAATGTGACCACAGATGGTAGAAAACTCACTTTAATCAGTCTCTTGCTGTGTTTCTGGAATCGCCACTGGCAGCCCCAGCTTCAAGCCTGATTGTCAGTGCCCAACATGTGCACACTAGTTGTGTGGGGGCACTCATCTATTTAATTTTAATAGAACACAATGTAGCATCTTTATCTTACAGTTTTCAAGAGAGTAAATATTTATTGCTCACTGCACTCCAGCTATTTCAAGGATGACTATTCTGTCTGAGAAAAGGGATTTCATTATGTTGGATCTTTCTATATAAACCAAGCAGGCAGATGATGTGAAATGTTTTAATCTTCCTCAAGTGACTATAACTTATTTCAAGCAGCCTTTTGCTTCCTTAAACCAATAAATAAGGGACATGGTTTGTTACATTAACCAAATGCATATCGTCATTATCTGCTTCTGAGAAACGGACCTCCAACTTTGTTGGCCAATCTGGAGTAGAAAATGCTGTTTGTTTGTCTGGTTCAGATTTTAGTGGAGAATGCTGTCTTTCATCTTCACAGCTCTAACACCTGTTTGTGAAATCGAACTGCAGTTTTAGAAGAGATCTTATCCTCTGGTAGCTGCAGGGTAAATGCAGATTTTCTAGCTGCTCTTAACACCTTGGGGTGAATGTCAGGAAAAGTGAGTGGAAAGAAGTGATCTGATTGAATTGAATATGCTTCTTGTATCTATTAGTAAACAACAGAGGCCAGCTTAAAAATTACCTTGAATTTTGTACAATTCTGAGACAAAAGTATTATTAACTCTATTTGCAAATTCTATCCAAATAAAAAAGGTGTACACATTCTTCCTATGTAAAAGTACTGCAAATACTCTGAAATATGATATTCAAAGATTACATTAACTAAAAACATTCTCTATTAGAGATTCTTCCTACTGATCAAGAATCTAGCCGGGCACGGTGGCTCACTCCTGTCATCCCAGCACTTTGGGAGGTGGAGGTGGAACTCACCTGACGTCGGGAGCTCGAGACCAGCTTGACCAACATGGAGAAACCCTGTCTCTACTAAAAATACAAAATTAGCCAGGCTGGTGGTGCATGCCTGTAATCCCAGCTACTGAGGAGGTTGAATTAGGAGAATCACTTAAACCCAGGAGGCAGAGGTTGCTTGCAGTGAGCTGATATTGCGCCACTGCACTTCAGACTGGGGAACAAGAGCAAAACTCTGTCTCAAAAAAAAAAAAGAATCAGTTATTTCTATAAAAGTTTCAGAAATAAATTTAATAATTCCCAAATGCTACCTTAATGTATCCTTTTGTTCTAATTTAATTTCAATATTTTTATGAATTATACTGATTGATGGAATAAAAATAACATGAAAAACCAGAAACAACCTAAGAAACATAATATTTCTTTTACTTGGGTATCTAGATATCATTCCCTATTATGAAAATCAATATAGAAAGTTGGATAGCAATCCTAACAGATAAAGGTATCCTTTGTAATGTCATGTTAGACTTCATTACCCCATAGGAAAGTGTGGCATCATCATGTTTCAAAAATACTATCAAAAGAAGATCTGGAAACACAGAAGTCATATTAATACCAAGGGATGATTATTAGAATTATTATGTATTTGCATTGTAACTAGATTTATGAAGACTGGATTATACTTTATATTAATTAATTAATTAATGTATCAATATTTCTCTAAAGAAATAATGGAAAAATTATTCAAGTAACTCCAAGAAACAATGTAATATAATTTATATTTAGTTTACATATATATAATTTTGTACGCAACATAACTTTTTTGCTAGGTATCTATAAATTATTTTAGAGCCTTCAGATGCCTCTAAAATATTGCATGTTTTGTAGAATTGTCAAATGTCACTGTCAAGTTTATTTTATAATATAAAACTATGTGCTAATTCAGAACTTGTATGAAAAAATTTAGCAAGTATCCTCCTCTTATTGCCTTTAAGACAGGCATATATTCAAACAACTATATTTAAATTTTCATGAACCTGAGCCCTCAAAGCCTTTTTGCCATGTTATCTATCACTAGGCTGAGAAATAGCATTTCTATATAATTTTTGTTACTTAAGTAAATAATTCATTTAAAAAATTAAGATTCTCATTAATTGCTTTGGAGAAAAAAACTGCTCATTATAAAAGATGACATTATTTTTCACCTTACCTGTACCAATTCCTGTCCTCCCTCCCCTAAATCACTCTATTTTGGTTTCAGATTTCCGTCACTGACTGACCTTTTGGTCTAAGGGTAGCTCTCACTCCTCTTCCTACAATGATTGGCACAGCATTGTATACTTGACCCAATCAGTAGGTGACATTTCTCTAGTCACCAGGAATGATTCATAAATGAGCAGATTAGGTTACTCAATTTAGGCAAAAAGGTTGCATGGCAGGTTTACTGGGATTTCTAAAAAGAGACAAAACACTTTCCTTCTTTCTCTGGACATTGTAGTGTGAAAATGGGAAGTGTGAGTTACAACAGCTTTTTTCTTTTCTTCAATAATCCACCTCCTGATAAAGCCAAATAAGAGAGAAGGACACAGTTGGAAAAAATTGCCTAGACATAGCACAGCACGAGAGGCATTGGAGTTAGGCCTGATGAAAACCCTCTTCCGGGTCCTGAACTTGGTCCAGTTTAGGTTTTATGTTACTTGTAGATGAAAGTTTTCTAACTGATACATATGACTATTATTACTATTGATTGGACATGGTATTCTAAAGAGGATGCCAAATATGTTCTATATGATATTTCACCTGATACATCAATACGAAGCATTGTTATAAGTTCAATTTTAAAGATACAGCCCAGAATCACACAGTTGATGAGGGGTAGAGCAAGGATTCAAGCAAAAATCTGTTTGACCCCAAATTCTGCAAAGTTATTTTGCCTCAACACTATTCAGTAATCAGTATATTAGTATTTTTTTGGGAAATTTAAAGAGAAAACCTATGTGAGTACTTATCGATTGAGGATAATATGAAGTATAATTTCGGGGCACCTCAGTCATTTCTGTCTGGAAGAGAAAAGAGCATTTCTCTAATTCTAATTGATGTTAAAATCCAATTCTATGCATTAGTACCACACAACACTTTTAATTACATGTTGCCAAGGTGGCACATTTATTCAGAGTGCTTTGAGTTGAAGTATTTATGTAAACTATATTACTGAGACAGTTGGAGTGCCTTAGGCATAGGGAAATGCTGGAGGAGAATCAAGACTACTCCCTTACTGATAAATCTGGGCTCTTGCAATTACCATAATGAAATAAGAATAGAAAGAAACACATAATCTATATAAACTAACATGCAGAAAACATGAGGCGTTGTCTTTTCATTGGCCACAAGAATGAAAGAAGTGCTAATGAAATGAGACTCTTGTAGGTAATTGAGACTACATTTCTTCACATGGGAAGATAAAATATTCTCTCAGAAAGATAGGATCTATTCTTTATCTTTCATTTTTTATACTATATAATTTAATAACCTCTTGAAAAATTTAAGGTAGAGTTGGAATCATGACTTCTATCATTGTCTCCTATGGAATGTGGATGGTACCCGGGATACAGAAACATCCCTCTGTCCCCCAGAAATGGGAAAGATATGGTCAGAATAAAGCAGTAGCTAACATCCTTATTGCTACAAGTATACTTAGTGAGAGTTGTATAGGGAACAAAAGTGATTGAAAATATCTCATTTTAACAGGAGGAAGAGCTAGGAATATCTTTATTCATGAGTAGTAGTGGTGAGAATCAGTAGAGTACAGAGGTGAAGATTGGGCTTTGGAGCCAGACTTCCAGGGTTTGAAGTCTGCATGTGTTCTGCCACTTACTAGCTGGGTGATCTTTAGGAAAACTCCTTCCTTCCCTCCCTCCCTCCTTCCCTCCCTCCCTCCCTCCTTTCTTTCCTTCCTTCCCTCCACCCTTCTTTCCTTCCTTCTTTCTTTCTCTTCCTTCCTTCCTTCCTTCCTTCCTTTCTTCCTTCCTTCCTTCCTTTCTCAACATCCTATCTATATGCAGTCACGAGATTTAATTAAACAATTAGGCCAGGTACAGTGGCTTATGTCTGTAATCCCAGCACTTTGGGAGGCCAAGGCAGGCGGATCACCTGAATTCAGGAGTTTGAGACCCGCCTGGCCAACATGGTGAAACCCTATCTCTACTAAAAATACAAAAATTAGCTGGGCGTAGTGGCAGGCACCTGTAATACCAGCTACTCAGGAGGCTGAAACAGAAGAATAGCTTGAGTCCAGGAGGCAGAGGTTGTAGAGAGCTGAGATTGTGCCATTGCACTCCAGCCTTGCTGACAAGAGTGAAACTCTGTCAGATAAATAAACAAACAAACAATGTCATAAGTAATAAGCCCTGATATTTTCCAGGACCAGTAATAATGCTAATAATCACAGAAGTAAAAATGAAATGGTTGCCATATAACATATCATGCACTGACTGAATTTGATGCTTTACATATATTTTCTTATGTAATCATGAAATACTGCCTTAATAAGAGAGGGAGATATTATCTGTATTTTCAGATGAGCAAGTAAAGAAACAGTGGTCAAGCAACTTTTCCAAGTTCATATGGCTTGAGAAAGCTGGGATATAAAGTCAGATCTGACTATTGTCAAGACTATGCTATTAACCACAGTCCAGGGTATTTTTTTACATGTGTTCTGATTTGAGTTAAAATAGAGTACCGAGTGTCATATAAGGAGACACAACTCTCATATATTCACAAATAAATTTTCCATATCTTTTGAACACAATATATTCTCTAGAATACACGTTGCTCACTGAGGAAGTGAATTAATGATAGCATCACTTTAAGGAAACTATTAAACCATTGCTATGATTTAAATGGTGTCAGAAAAAATGACAGGCAGTATCAGTCTATTCCAACAGCTTGCAGATGTATGACTACAAGAATGGGTAAGTGCAACAAGGCAAAATTACATCTATGCCTCTGCACCGTAAAAGTTCAGAGACCAAAAAATTACATCTCACTAGATAATGAAAGTAGGTACAATTGCCAACATTTGTATTTAAAGGGTATTGACAAGGATACTGTGCAATAAAAAATATAAGGATTGATGATAGATATTTGCTAGAATGCAAGCTCTGAGCCAGGGATGATTTCTTGTCTGTGTTCCCTCACAATACATGTGCTAACGTATCTTTACAGTGAACATCTGGATAAAACCTGTACCAGTTCCACCAACCTACTTGCTTGTATCCCATATAATTCTTGTTCTGGTAGGAGACAAGTCTGTGGTCCCAGTTAGTCAGTCCTTCCATCTGTGACCTGGATTCCATTCCCATTCATTTTTTCAGGGAAATTGGTTCTGCAATATAGTTTTCTCTCTGTTCCATCAGCAATTTCTTTCTCTCTCTAATGGATCATTCTAATTGGCACACAGCATGCGTAAATACGATCTTTTTTTAAAAAATCATGACATAACTCCACGTTAAAAGTGCCATAATCTATTACAAGGCATAATCACTGCCTTGTTTTTCCATTCCTCAATCAAGCAAAACTCCAATAAAAGAGTGCTCTATTTTTAGTTCTCTCTCTTCCCATCCTCTCTTCAGCCTACTCTAAGGGGGATTTTCTCCATGAAACTCCAATGAAAAAGCTGTTTTCAAGATTACAAATGATCAAAGCAAGTGGCGAATTCACTGCCCTATTTTACTTCACTTTTTAGCAGCATTTAAAAGAAGTGATCACAGTTTTTTTTTTCTTGAAACAGACTATTTTCTTACCTTCAAGTATACCCAAGATGCATAATTTTCTTCTTCCTTCATTATCTTCCTTTCAAAGTCTCCTTTGGTGGCTCTTCCTCTACCAGAGATGTAAACATGCTGGTGCTCCAGATGTTTTCCTCATCCAGCATACTCTTGAGCTACAGAATCTCATCAACTCTCAGAACTTTAATTACAACCTATGCATGGATGACATTCAGATTTTATCGTTTTCCTCATTACTGAGTTTTAGACTTCTTAGGTTTAAATTGTCAAAACTACTCTCCTAAATATTCCTCATATCAACAAATGCACCAAGCATTGTCATTGATTCCTCACATCCCTTCACATGACACACTCAATTCAGTAGTTAATCTGCTTGGATTCACATCAAAAATATTTTTGCAATTCAACCATCACTGTTAAAAACAAACTCCTAACATCTAACATCTTTCACCTCATCTATTGATATAGTATCTTAAGAGTACATTTACCTCCATTCACACCTCACTATGTTATACCATTTACATAGCAGCCAGACTCTACTTTAAAAAGCAAAAATCAGATTATGTCACTCCACTGTTGAAATCCCCTTATCTTTAGAATAAATAGAAAAGTCCTCATCATAACCTTCAAGACCACACATAATGGGGTACTGAGTTACCTCTTAGACCAGTCTTGAAACCACTTGTTCATTCTGCTATTGTCACTCTTGCTTTTTTCTACACAAGATAAACTTATTTCTGCAGTAAGATTTTATTTCATACCTGAAATAGACTTTCCCATTTCTTTGCATGATTAACACCATCAAGGAGCATGTCACCTACTCAGAATCTTTTCTTGATGCTACGTTGCTCATGCCATCACTTTCAGGGGCCTCGCCTTGTTTCATTTTGTTCTTCACTATCTGGAATTGTTCTCTTTGCTTACATGTTCATTTATTTGTGTGTGTATTTACTTACCATCTGTGTCATCCTGATTCCCTGCCACTAGAATATATATCTCAAGATAACATCACCTTGTTTCTATTACTCATGACTGTGTCCAGTGGGAAGCTTCTGGTTCTTCACAAACATTGGAGTAGAAAGGCAATAAAGTGGAAATGATGAAAACTAAAATAAAGATAAAGCATCATTTATTTTAAGAAAAATCACAGCCATGTAATTATTAGACTTAAAACTCTTAGGATGTTTACATATAATTTTTCTTAAAGGATGAACGATGCTTAAAGTCTATCATTTCTAGACCACTGTAATGAGATGCAGCAGCCTTTTAACAAAAACAAGTTATGGGGAAAAGGGGATTTCCAGAAGCTCACAAAGTATAAAGCACAGTGGAAACAGATGGAGCATAGACATTTTCTTCTCTCTGCCTCTGTCATTCTTCTCCTTTAGAAAGTAGTTTTCTGACAACATTTGGTCCTATTTTAGTTTTTATATTTTTTTTCTAGCCTTTTAGGTCTCAGTTACCATCATCACCATCAACACAGAACAGGTAATATTTGTTTAATTATTTCTAGATTTTTTAATTCCACTAGATTTAAAAATCCAGATAAAATGATATCAGTATATTTAATTGATCATTATATTCTTGCTAGTTAGTATGGATCTTAAGACCTAATAAGTATCAAAATATTCTAGAAACTATAGTCAGCACTACATTGTGCTGCCTCCTTAATCCTCATAAAGACAATATAACCTGGATTATATTGTTTTCTCTTTCACTGAGATTATGTGTACCAAGAAAACTGAAACATAGAGACACTAATTGCTTTTTCAGTAAAAACAATCAGCTTATAATTAAATTGACTATGAGTCCAATCAAGTTGGTGTGATTCAAATGAACCAGTGTTTTAATCACTAGCCCAATAATTCTCAAACTGTAGTGTACAAAGGAATAATCTAGATAGTTTCTTAAAAAACCAAATGCCAAATTACCGATTTTCATCTCAAGATATTATGTTCAAAAGTTCTTGGATGAGGTTCATGAATCTCCTTCCC